>ML832324.1:81196-108177 GCA_009831015.1 Picea engelmannii | reverse complement strand
ATTGGTCTCTATCAGGAAGTGCATTAGGAAACCCAACTATCTGGGAAAAGTCACAGAAAGCAAACCTTTGAGCCATAATTTTCTCCATATCGAACCAGTGGAGTCGCCAATCGATCCTCGAATCATGGAGTCACCAGGTGAAATATGCGCAGCTTCAAATATGCATGGTCCTTGTTCACCATCAAAGGCCAGATCTTAATGTTGTCGTTACCCCAGGAAGCTTCTCAAGCTGAGAAAGTAGCCACTGAAACCTTCTCGAGAAATCTCCTCTGGGTTATCTTTCAGGTGTGATAACAATAGCTACAACTGAAATAGTGAAGTAGAAATAATGGAGTCGCCACAGTGCAGTCACCAGGTGCACAGTAGCAATCTTTAAGGGCTCTGATGTCTGATGCACTTTTAGAATCAGAGGCTCAATGTCGTTCTGCCCAACGAAAATCTTCAACTTCCTCCCCGACAACGGCGCCAAAAATGTTGGCGACAGAAGTCACTCCTTGATTGCAGCAGGAGCAGAGCCCGACACCCATCAATTTTTATGTTACGATAGTTTTAATGGGTGATCAAATGGGTATAGACTGAGGAAGATATCACTCAAACTCAGGGACTGGGTCCGGCATGCGAGGAACAAAGGAGGTCTTGATCTAACTTCAGTCAGTGGGTTGATTTGAAAATGAGCAGGTTGAAGACTTGGTGAGAAGAGTGGACAAACTACCTCGGGCAAAAGGCCTTTCAGTAATTTGTAGAAGAAAATATCCGAATGCGAGATCCTCCAGTTCAGAGCTTCGGGAAACTGAAAGGGGGGACTTGACTGGATTCTCCAATTCCAAGTCGTTCAGTGCTAAGAAAATCACAGGGACCGATTAGAAACAATGTGACTATTACAGCGATCAAACTCTACATCATCCTATAACAGTTACAACTCGACTGGATTCTCCAATTCCGAGCCATTCTAATACAGTGTAAACATAGACGCAAAAGAAAAAATGACATTCATAACACAAGAAGTCTCAAGAGTCCAGACATAACCAGAAAAATAGTGCTTCATTAAAGTTTACCACAGGGAGCCTTGCTCAACCATCGATGCTTTACAAAATACAAAGATTGAGTCTATATACTAAGAAAATTCGCCTAACAGCGGCGTGCTCAGTCATCCACAACTTGGTGTCCTTTCAGCCGAATTCGAACGGGTATTCTTTGTCAGGCGCCACCTTAACTATGCATGGCTCCTACAGGAGGAGTAGCTGAGCCATTAAGTGCCGGGCTAGCATGTGCAGACTTCCTCTGGTTGGTCAAAGACTCGACATGGATTCTTTAGAAAAATGGGTACACATGACCCTCTCGAGCAGACCACCTACCAGATTATCCATACTTTGCACTTAATGCTTGAGGAGAGGTTTCAACCACCCCTTTTCATCTTCATTTACTCCAGTCGAAAACCAAGATCAAGGTCGGATCAGATGGCGCATGGATATCATGATGATCCTTTCAGCAACTATACTTGATGCCTTTGGCCCCTTTATCACGGCTCCTTCTTTCCCAAGTGACCATGGGCTGCGACCCTGTGTCTATTCCCAAAATGCTTTCGGCATTCGCAAATGGAAGGAGTAAATCCTTGCTTATTCATATCTGCGATGAGAAAAATGTCGAGATGGCCTAATTGGGTGCCACGCATCCCTCTCAGATTTGACGGCCCTGAACTTACTTGGTGATGGTGCGGGCCCGGGTCCTGGACGCTCCCGGCACCTCGCACATCGGGAATATGACAGGCTATTCTTTTCTATTTCAAAGTCACGATGGGTGAAAAGGCAAGGAGCCTAATCGCGCACCAGGTGTCTCCTCTGTATGAACGACTGAGGCTACTTCACGATACTGCGAGCCCGCCTCTGGGCACTTTCGGCACTCCGGGGTTCGGGGTTTCAGGATGTGAGATGATGAGGGACTTTCACCCTTCGAACTCTCGACTGCCGATATGCCGACTAGATATCGCACTATGTGTCGCGGGATCGGACGACCTAGATTCAGTCTCAACATAAAGCCGCTTTCTTTGACGTTATACATCGGTCAACTTGCTAGCCCCGATATTCTGATGAAAGTTGATCTGCTCTTATGGATGGATCCGGGCTGCTGACATCGTAATTCCACCCGCCCGCTTGATTGGAAGCCTCAAAACAAGATTTTTTCCATGTTGCGCTCGGGCGCTTCTCGTGCGACTTGCAGACCCGAATACTTTTGCGCCTAGAACAAGAAATGTCGCTAACATTAGGCTCCATGGGGGATAGATTCATCCCTGCGATGCTCTAAGAACTCATTCCGCAGCTTCAGTGCCTTGCTGTTGGGCTATGGAGTCAGGCTCAAAACATCCCGCTGCTGAAAATACAAGCCGAAAAATAAAAGAAACAAAATAAAAATACATGCTCAAAGGAGCTTATTTATATACAATCCTAAACTAATAAAACACTTTACATGGGGTTAGGTGAAAGCACATTTCCACCATATCCAATCAAGCAACTTCTTGAAGGGAAGCTCTTTCTTTCTGTCGATGATCACTAGCAGATGGTGTAACCGTGACAGTAGAATGACTACACTCTTCAACTTCTTCTCACAGGGTGAATTTGATATGGAATAGGGAGGATCCAAGGCATAAAGGACATGCCACTCCATGTATTCCCTGACAGGGTCATAGAATGAGTGGCGAATTTCAGAAAATTGGTGACAGTCAGCCTCCTCTGTTGCAGAGTTTCTCACATGTGGTTGAATATCTTTGATAAGGACAGGTGAGTGGACAAATGACGTAGGCTCACTGATCTCAGGTGGTAGCTACTCACTGACTGGCTCTGGAATGAAATATGTGCTTAGCTATTCCTCTGGTTCCTTTTCCTCTTCTTGGCTCTCCCCAGGGTCAGATTTGTATTCATCATAAATAGGGACCATGGGGTGGTTCTGCTTGCTGACTGGCTCTTCAGAATATTTATAGTGATCAAATGTAGGATAATCTTGTTGCTCATCATCACTATAATATACATAAAAAATGGGTTGTCCTTCATTGATATGACCTTCCTCCAGAACAGTGATCCCAGAAAAAATTTCAGTTTCAGGGAAAGTGCGACTTGCTGCTTCTGGCTGCTCATACATAATCCTTTTCTCTTTAATCCCAGGTAAAAATATATCGTGAGAAACCCCCTGGGGGAAAAGAGAAGAAACATCTTCCACAACTAAACCCTCTTTTAAAAAAAAAGGGGTCTTCGTCATCATGAGCAGAGCTGCTAGGAACATCAACCCGATATCCAAGTGAGTCATCTACCATGGACCACATTTTCTCTATAAACTCACAATTTCCACAAGAGGCATGTTGATTGTTATGAACATATAAAAGAATAGAGGCATATGATATGATGTCAGATGCTTCTGTTCTAGGGCTAACACAATTAATATCATTCAACACCTCCATATTTTCCTGGAAAATGCTTTCCTCCACAGTAAAAGATTCATCATGGACCTGGTCTTCAGGGCCAGTAGAGGCTTCATGAAGTGAAGAAAACTCCTCACAACAGTTTTCAAACAAACAATCAGCTGGATAGTAGTCTTTACAAAATGAATTGAAAGCTGTATGAAAACCTGTTAAAGAGCGAAGGCTCACAATGGGAAGAGATCGACACCACTCGAGAGAAGATCCCTTCAATGAACACCTGAAGAGATTAATCCGGGCATCCTCATGCGTGATATTGTATCGGTGAATAGCCTCATGGAAGTCCAGTAAATACTCAGCTGGTTCCTCCCAACTTGTTGCATGAAACTTAGGGAGGAAATCTTCCCATTGGTCTCTATCAGGAAGTGCATTAGGAAACCCAACTATTTGGGAAAAGTCACAAAAAGAAAACCTTTGAGCCATAATTTTCTCCATATCGAACCAATGGAGTCGCCAATTGATCCTCGAATCATGGAGTTGCCAAGTGAAAGATGTGCAACTTCAAATATGCTTGGTCCTTGTTCACCATCAAAGGCCAGATCTTAATGTTGTCGTTACCCCAGGAAGCTTCTCAATTTGAGAAAGCAGCCGTTGAAATCTTCTCGAGAAAGCTCCTCTGGGTTATCTTTCAGGTGTGCTAACAATAGCTACAGCTGAAACAATGAAGTAGAAACAATGGAGTCGCCACAGTGGAGTCTCCAGGTGCACAATAGCAATCTTTAAGGGATATGATGTCTGATGCACCTTCAGAATCAGAGGCTCATTGTCGTTCTTCCCAGGGAAAATCTTCAACTTCCTGCTCGGCAACGGTGCCAGAAATGTTGGCGACGGAAGTCACTCCTTGATTGCAGCAGGAGTAGAGCCCGACGCCCATAAATATTTATGTCACGATAGTTTTAATGGGTGATCAAATGGGTAGAGACTCGGGAAGATATCACTCAAACTCATGGACTGGGTCCGACATGCGTGAAACAAAGGAGGTCTTGATCTAACTTCAGTCAATGGGTTGATTTGAAAATGAGTAGGTTGAAGACTTGGTGAGAAGAGTGGACAAACTACCTTAGGCAACAGGCCTTTCAGTAATTTGTAGAAGAAAAACTCTGAATGCGAGATCCTCCAGTTCAGAGCTTCGGGAAACTGAAAGGGGGAACTTGACTGGATTCTCCAAATGCAAGTCGTTCAATGCTAAGAAAATCATAGGGACTGATTAAAAACAATGTGACTGTTACAACGATCAAACTCTATATCATCCTATAACAGTTACAACTCGACTGGATTCTCCAATTCCGATCCGTTCTAATACAGTGTAAACACAGACGCGAAAGAAAAACTGACATTCATAAGACAAGAAGTCTCAAGAGTCCAGACATAACCAAAAAAATAGTGCTTCATTAAAGTTTACCACCAGGAGCCTTGCTCAACCATCGATGCTTTACAAAATACAAAGACTGAGTCTATATACTCAGAAAATTTGCCTAACAGCGGCATGCTCTGTCATCCATGGCTTGGTGTCCTTTCATCCGAATTCGGACGGGTATTCTTTGTCAGACGCCACCTTAACTACGCATGGCTCCTACAGGAGGAGTAGCTGAACCATTAAGTGTCGGGCTAGCATGTGCAGACTTCCTCTGGCTGGTCGAAGACTCGACATGGCTTCTTTAGAAAAATGGGTACACAGGACCCTCTCGAGTAGACTTCCTTCCAGATTATCCATACTTTGCACTTAATTCCTGAGGAGAGGTTTCAACCGCCCCTTCTCGTCTTCATTTACTCCAGGCGAAAACCAGGATCAAGGTCAGATCAAATGGCGCATGGAGATCACGATGATCCTTTCAGTAACTAGACTCGATGCCTTTGGCCCCTTTTTGACGGCTCCTTTCTTTCCCAAGTGACCACGGGCTGCGACCCTATGTCTATTCCCAAAACGCTTTCGGCGTTCGCAAATGGAATGAGTTAATCCTTGCTTATTCATATCTGCGATGAGCGAAACGTTGAGATGGCCTAATTGGGCGCCACGCGTCCCTCTCAGATCTGACGACCCTGAACTTACTTGGTGATGCTACGGGCCTGAGTCCTGGACGCTCTTGGCACCTCGTGCATCGGGAATATGACAGGATATTCTTTTCTATTTCAAAGTCGCAATGGGCAAAAAGGCGAGGAGCCTAATCGCGCACCAGGTGTCTCCTGTGGATGAAAGGTTGAGGCTACTTCGCGATACTGCGGGCCCGCCTCTGGGAACTTTCGGCACTCCGGGGTTCAGGGTTTTGGGATGTGAGATGATGAGAGACTTTCACCCTTCGAACTCTCGACTGTCGATATGCCGACTAGATCTCGCACTATGTGTCACGTGATTGGACGACCCAGATTCAGTCTCAGCATAAAGCCGCTTTCTTTGACGTTATACATCGGTCAACTTGCTAGCCCCGATATTCCGATGACCATTGATTTTCTCTTATGGATGGATCCGGGCTGCTGACATCGTAATTCCACCCGCCCTCTTGAATGGAAGCCTCAAAACAAGATTTTTTCCATACTGCGCTCGGGCGCTTCTCGTGTGACTTGCAGACCCGAATACTTTTGCGCCTAGAACAAGAAATGTCGCTAACATTGGGCTCCATGGGGGATAGAGTCATCCCTGCAATGCTCTAAGAACTCATTCCGCAGCTTCAATGCCTTGCTATTGGGCTATGGAGTCAGGCTCAAAACATCCCGCTGCTGAAAATACGAGCCGAAAAATAAAAGCAACAAAATAAAAATACATGCACAAAGGAGCTTATTTATATACAATCCTAAACTAATAAAACACTTTACATGGGGTTAGGTGAAAGTAGACTTCCACCATATCCAATCAAGAAACTTCCTGAAGGGAAGCTCTTTCTTTCTGTCGATGATCACTAGCAGATGGTGTAACCGTGACAGCAGAATGGCTACACTCTTCAACTTCTTCTCATAGGGTGAAGTTGATATGGAATAGGGTGGCTCCAAGGCATAAAGGACATGCCACTCCATGTATTCGCTGACAGGGTCATAGAATGAGTGGCGAATTTCAGAAAATTGGTGACAGGCAACCTCCTCTTCTACAGAGTTTCTCACATGTAGTTGAATATCTTTGATAAGCACAGGTGAGTAGACAACTGACGTAGGCTCACTGATCTCAGGCGGTAGCTGCTTGCTGACTGGCTCTGGAATGAAATATGTGCTCAACTATTCCTCTGGTTCCTTTTCCTCTTCTTGGCTCTCCCCCGGGTCAGATTCATATTCATCATAAATAGGAACCATGGGGTGGTTCTGCTTGATGACTGGCTCTTCAGTATATTTATAGTGATCAAATGTAGGATAAGCTTGCTGCTCATCATCACTATAATATACATCAAAAAGGGGTTTTCCTTCATTGATATGACCTTCCTCCAGAACAGTGATCCGAGAAAAAATTTCAGTTTCAGGGAAAGTGCGACTTGCTGCTTCTGGCTGCTCATACATAATCCTTTTCTCTTTAATCCCAGGTAAAAATATATCGTGAGAAACCCCCTGGGGGAAAAGAGAAGAAACATTTTCCACAACTAAACCCTCTTTTAAAAAAAAAGGGGTCTTCGTCATCATGAGCAGAGCTGCTAGGAACATCTGCTTCAACCTGATATCCAAGTGAGTCATCTACCATGGACCACATTTTCTCTATAAACTCACAATTTCCACAAGAGTCATGTTGATCGTTATGAACATCTAAAACAATAGAGGCATCTGATATGATGTCAGATGCTTCTGTTCTAGGGCTAACACAATTAATATCATTCAACACCTCCATATTTTCCTGGAAAATGCTTTCCTCCACAGTAAAAGCTTCATCATGGACCTGGTCTTCAGGGCCAGAAGAGGCTTCATGAAGTGAAGAAAACTCCTCACAACAGTTTTCAAATAAACAATCAGCTGGATAGTAGTCTTTACAAAATGAATTGAAAGCTGTATGAAAACTTGTTAAAGAGCGGATGCTCACAGCGGGAAGAGATCGACACCACTCAAGAGAAGCTCCCTTCAATGAACACTTGAAGAGCTTAATTCAAACATCCTCATTCGTGATATTGTGTCGATGAATAGCCTCATGGAAGTCCAGTAAATGCTCAGTTGGTTCCTCCCAACTTGTTGCATGAAATTCAGGGAGGAAATCTTCCCATTGGTCTCTATCAGGAAGTGCATTAGGAAACCCAACTATCTGGGAAAAGTCACAGAAAACAAACCTTTGAGCCATAATTTTCTCCATATCGAACCAGTGGAGTCGCCAATCGATCCTCGAATCATGGAGTCGCCAGGTGAAAGATGCACAACTTCAAATATGCTTTCTCCTTGTTCACCATCAAAGGCCAAATCTTAACGTTGTCGTTTCCACAGGAAGCTTCTCAAGTTGAGAAAGCAACCACTGAAACCTTCTCGAGAAAGCTCCTTTGGGTTATCTTTCAAGTGTGCTAACAATAGCTACAGCTGAAACAGTGAAGTAGAAACAATGGAGTCACCACAGTGGAGTCGCCAGGTGCATAGTAGCAATCTTTAAGGGCTTTGATGTCTGATGCACCTTCAGAATCAGAGGCTCAATGTATTTCTGCCCAGGGAAAATCTTCAACTTCCTCCCCGACAACGGCGCCAGAAATGTTGGCGACGGAAGTCACTCCTTGATTGCAGTAGGAGCAGAGCCCGCCGCCCATCAATTTTTATGTCACAATAGTTTTAATGGGTGATCAAATGGGTAGAGACTCAGGAAGATATCACTCAAACTCAGGGACTGGGTCCTTTATGCGAGGAACAAAAGAGGTCTTGATCTAACTTCAGTCAGTGGGTTGATTTGAAAATGAGCAGGTTGAAGACTTGGTGAGAAGAGTGGACAAAATACCTCAGGCAACAGGCCTTTCAGTAATTTGTAGAAGAAAATCTTTGAATGCGAGATCCTCCAGTTCAGAGCTTCGGTAAACTGAAAGGGGGGACTTGACTGGATTCTCCAATTCCAAGTCGTTCGGTGCTAAGAAAATCACAGGGACCAATTAGAAACAATGCGACTGTTACAGCGATCAAACTCTACATCATCCTATAACAGTTACAACTCAACTAGATTCTCCAATTCCGAGCCGTTCTAATACAGTGTAAACACAGACGCGAAAGAAAAACTGACATTCATAAGACAAGAAGTCCCAAGAGTCCAGACATAACTAGAAAAACAATGCTTCATTAAAGCTTACCACCGGGAGCCTTGCTCAACCATCGATGCTTTACAAAATACAAAGACTGAGTCTATATACTCAGAAAATTTGCCTAAAAGCGGCGTGCTCAGTCATCCACGACTTGGTGTCCTTTCAGCTGAATTCGGATGGGTATTCTTTGTCAGACGCCACCTTAACTATGCATGTCTCCTACAGGAGGAGTAGCTGAGTCATTAAGTATCGAGCTAGCGTGTGCAGACTTCCTTCGGCTGGTCGAAGACTCGACATGGCTTCTTTAGAAAAATGGGTACACAGGGCCCATTCGAGTAGACCACCTTCCAGATTATCCATACTTTTCACTTAATGCCTGAGGAGAGGTTTCAACCACCCCTTCTCGTCTTCATTTACTCTAGGCGAAAACCAGGATCAAGGTCGGATCAGATGGCGCATGGAGATCACGATGATCCTTTCAACAACTAGAATCGATGCCTTTGGCCCCCTTTTCATGGCTCCTTTCTTTCCCAAGTGACCATGGGCTGCGACCCTGTGTCTATTCCCAAAAGTCTTTCGGTGTTCTCAAATGGAAGGAGTTAATCCTTGCTTATTCATATCTGCGATGAGCAAAATGTCGAGATGGCCTAATTGGGCGCCACACGTCCCTCTTAGATCTGATGGCCCTGAACTTACTTGGTGATGCTGCGGGCCCGGGTCCTGGATGCTCCCGAAACCTCGCGCATTAGGAATATGACAAACTATTCTTTTCTATTTCGAAGTCGCGATGGGTGAAAAGGTGAGGAGCCTAATCGCACGCCAGGTGTCTCCTGTGGATGAACGACTGAGGCTGCTTCGTGATACTGTGGACCCGCCTCTGGGAACTTTCAACACTCTGGGGTTCTGGGTTTCAGGATGTGAGATGATGAGGGACTTTAACCCTTCGAACTCCCGACTGCCGATATGCCGACTAGATCTCGTACTATGTGTCGCGGGATCGGATGACCCAGATTCAGTCTCAGTATAAAGCCACTTTCTTTGACGTTATACATCGGTCAGCTTGCTAGCCCCGATATTCTGATGACCATTGATCTACTCTTATGGATGGATCCCAGCTATTGACATCGTAATTCCACCCGCCCGCTTGATTGGAAGCCTCAAAACGAGATTTTTTCCATGCTGCGCTCGGGCGCTTCTCGTGCGACTTGCAGACCTGAATACTTTTGCACCTAGAACAAGAAATGTCTCTAACATTAGGCTCCATGGGGGATAGAGTCGTCCCTACGATTCTCTAAGAACTCATTCCGCAGCTTCAATGCCTTGCTGTTGGGCTATGGAGCCAGGCTCAAAACATCCCGCTGCTGAAAATACAAGCCGAAAAATAAAAGCAACAAAATAAAAATACATGCTCAAAAGAGATTATTTATATACAATCCTAAACTAATAAAACACTTTACATAGGGTTAGGTGAAATCATACTTCCACCATATCCAATCAAGTAACTTCCTGAAGGGAAGCTCTTTCTTTCTGTCGATGATCACCAACAGATGGTGTAACCGTGACAACAGAATGACTACACTCTTCAACTTATTGTCACAGGGTGAAGTTGATATGGAATAAGGTGGCTCCAAGGCATAAAGGACATGCCACTCCATGTATTCGCTGACAGGGTCATAGAATGAGTGGCGAATTTTGGAAAATTGGTGACAGGCAACCTCCTCTGCTACAGAGTTTCTCAAATGTGGTTGAATATCTTTGATAAGAACAGGTGAGTGGACAACAAACGCAGGTTCACTGATCTCAGGCGGTAACTGCTCCCTGACTGGCTCTTGAATGAAATATGTGCTCAGTTGTTCCTCTGGTTCCTTTTCCTCTTCTTGGCTCTCCCCTGGGTCAGATTCGTATTCATCATAAATAGGGACCATGGGGTGGTTTTGCTTGCTGACTAGCTCTTCATTATCTTTATAGTGATCAAATGTAGGATAAGCTTGCTGCTCATAATCACTATAATATACATCAAAAAGGGGTTGTCCTTCATTGATATGACCTTCCTCCAGAACAGTGATCCCGTCAAAAATTTCTGTTTCAGGGACAGTGGGACCTACTGCTTCTGGCTGCTCATACGTAATCCTTTTCTCTTTAATCCCAGGTAAAAATGTATTGTGAGAAACCCCCTGGGGGAAAAGAGAATAAAAATCTTCCACAACTAACCCCTCTTTTAAAAAAAAGGGGTCTTCGTCATCATGAGCATAGCTGCTAGGAACATCTGCTTCAACCCGATATCCAAGTGAGTCATCTACCATGGACCACATTTGCTCTATAAACTCACAATTTCCATAAGAGGCATGTTGATCATTATGAACATCTAAAAGAACAGAGGCATCTGATATGATGTCACATGCTTCCGTTCTAGGGCTAACACAATTAATATCATTCAACACCTCCATATTTTCCTGGAAAATGCTTTCCTCCACAGTAAAATATTCATCATGGACCTGGTCTTTAGGGCCAGCAAAGGCTTCATGAAGCGAAGAAAACTCCTCACAACAGTTTTCAAACAAACAATCAGCTGGATAGTAGTCTTTACAAAATGAATTGAAAGCTGTATGAAAACCTGTTATAGAGCGGATGCTCGCATCGGGAAGAGATCGACACCACTCAAGAGAATCTCCCTTCAATGAACACCTGAAGAGCTTAATCCGGACATCCTCATGCGTGATATTGTGTCGGTGAATAGCCTCATGGAACTCCAGTAAATGCTCAGCTGGTTCCTCCCAACTTGTTGCATGAAATTCAAGGAGGAAATCTTCCCATTGGTCTCTTTCAGGAAGTGCATTAGGAAACCCAACTATTTGGGAAACGTCACAAAAAGAAAACCTTTGAGCCATAATTTTCTCCATATCGAACTAGTGGAGTCGCCAATCGATCCTCGAATCATGGAATCGCCACGTGAAAGATGCGCAGCTTCAAATATGCATGGTCATTGTTCACCATCAAAGGCCAGATCTTAACATTGTCGTTACCCCAGGAAGCTTATCAAGCTGAGAAATCAGCCGCTGAAACCTTCTCGAGAAAGCTCCTTTGGGTTATCGTTCAGGTGTGCTAACAATAGCTACAGCTGAAACAGTGAAGTAGAAACAATGGAGTCACCACAGTGGAGTCGCCAGGTGAACAATAGAAATCTTTAAGGGCTTTGATGTCTGATGCACCTTCAGAATTAGAGGCTCAATGTCGTTCTGCCCACGGAAAATATTCAACTTCCTCCTCGACAATGGCGCCATAAATGTTGGTGACGGAAGTCACTCCTTGATTGCAGTAGGAGCAGAGCCCGATGCCCATCAATTTTTATGTCATGATAGTTTTAATGGGTGATCAAATGGGTAGAGACTCGGGAAGATATCACTCAAACTCAGGGACTGGGTCCGGCATGCGAGGAACAAAGGAGGTCTTGATCTAACTTCAGTCAGTGGGTTGATTTGAAAATGAGCAGGTTGAAGACTTGGTGAGAAGAGTGGACAAACTACCTCAGGCAACAAGCCTTTCAGTAATTTGTAGAATAAAAACTCTGAATGCGAGATCCTCCAGTTCAGAGCTTCGGGAAACTGAAAGAGAGGACTTGACTGGATTCTCCAATTCCAAGTCATTCAGTGCTAAGAAAATCACAGGGACCGATTATAAACAATGTGATTGTTACAACGATCAAACTCTACATCATCCTATAATAGTTACAACTCGACTGGATTCTCCAATTCTGAGCCATTCTAATACAGTGTAAACATAGACGCGAAAGAAAAACTGACATTCATAAGACAAGAAGTCTCAAGAGTCCAGACATAACCAAAAAAACAATGCTTCATTAAAGTTTACCACTGGAGCCTTGCTCAACCATCGATGCTTTACAAAATACAAATACTGAGTCTATACACTCAGAAATTTCGCCTAACAGCGGCGTGCTCAGTCATCCATGGCTTGGTGTCCTTTCATCCGAATTTGGACAGGTATTCTTTGTCAGACGCCACCTTAACTGCGCATGGCTCCTACAGGAGGAGTAGCTGAGCCATTAAGTGTCGGGCTAGTGTGTGCAGACTTCCTCCGGCTGGTCGAAGACTCGACATGAATTCTTTAGAAAAATGGGTACACAGGACCCTCTCGAGCAGACTGCCTACCAGATTATCCATACTTTTCACTTAATTCCCGAGGAGAGGTTTCAACCACCCCTTCTCATCTTCATTTACTCCAGGCGAAAACAAGGATCAAGGTCGGATCAGATGGCGCATGGAGATCACGATGATCCTTTCAACAACTAGACTCGACGCCTTTGGCCCCTTTTTCACGGCTCCTTTCTTTCCCAAGTGACCATAGGCTGTGACCCTGTGTCTATTTACAAAACGCTTTCGACGTTCACAAATGGAAGGAGTTAATCCTTGCTTATTGATATCTGCGATGAGCGAAACGTCGAGATGGTCTAATTGGGCACCACCCGTCCCTCTCAGATATGACAGCCCTGAACTTACTTGGTGATGCTGCGGGCCCGGGTCCTGGATGCTCCCGACACCTCGCGCACTAGGTGTCTCCTATGGATGAACGACTATGGCTGCTTCGCGATACTACGGGCCCGCCTCTGGGCACTTTCGACACTTCGGGGTTCGGGGTTTCGGGATGTGAGATGATGATTGACTTTCACCCTTCAAACTCCCCACTACCGATATGATGACTAGATCTTTCACTATGTGTCGCGGGATCGGACGACCCAGATTCAGTGTCAGCATAAAGCCGCTTTATTTGACGTTATACATCGGTCAACTTGCTAGCCCCGATATTTCGATGACCGTTGATCTGCTCTTATGGATGGATCTGGGCTGCTGACATCGTAATTCCACCCGCCCGCTTGATTGGTATCCTCAAAATGAGATTTTTTCCATGCTGCGCTCGGGCGCTTCTCGTGCGACTTGCAAACCCGAATAGTTTTGCGCCTAGAACAAGAAATGTCGCTAACAAATTGATAACGAGGTATGGGAGGTGGTGGAAGAATCCATAGTCTTGCAAACAATCCTCCAAGCCTTCAATTGAACCTTCTTAATAGTAATTCCAAAGGAGCAAGAAGAAAACACTACAGATAAGTATAGACCCATCTCTTTGTGCAACTTTGTTTACAAAACTATAACCAAAGTTATTGCTAACCATTTAAAACCAATAATGAACAAGATCATTTCCTTGGAGCAAGGTGGTTTTGTAGAGGGTAGACAAATTTTGGATGGAATAATTGTAACTCATGAATCCATTCAGTCTTTGAAAATTAACACAAGGATAGGGATGCTTCTAAAACCATATATGTCTAAGTTCTACGACTACTGAAATTGGTTTTTTCTCCAACGTATTTTGTTTTCTTTTAGCTTTCATCAATAATGGATCGTATGGGTCCTAAACCCAATTATCTCAAATTTATTCTCTATATTAATCAATGGATTTCCTTCCCCTACCTTTAACCCTTTGAGGGGATAAAAAAAGGGACCCCCTTTCACCTTTTTTATATATCATCATGGTAGAAGGACTTCCAAGATACATATAGAAGGCCATGAGTGATGGAAATATTAATGGTCTTTCTCTACACCCTAATGTAGACTCCACCTCCCACCTTCAATTTGTGGATGACACTCTCGTAATGGGAGTTCCCATGGTCAGAGAAGATATTAATTTTAATACTTTCCTATATACCTTCATTCAGGCCTCTGGATCACTCATTAATCAGACTAAATCCCCAATTTTCTTTTTCAACACCCCTTTGTCTATTCAACAAAACATCACCCAAATCATGGGATTCCAAAGGGGGAATCTTCTCTAGAAATATCTAGGGGATCCTTTGTTTAACAAATATTTAAAAAATATTTCTTGGGAGGATCTATTGGCCAAATTCAAAGCTAAATTTTCTAGTTGAACATTTCACTTTCTCACCCTTTGGGGAAGGATTTTCCTTATCAAATCAGTGTTGCACTCTATGTCCCTTTACCTTTTATTTTTCCATGCACCCCCCATGAAAATCATTAAATCCATCCGTTATTTTCATAGGTATTTCCTTTGGGGGGATACAAAGAAGGAACAAAATGGGCTTTCGTAGCTTGGAATAAACTATGTGTTTTGAAATTAACCAGAGGCCTAGGCATCAAAGACCCATGATCATGGGGAAATCCTTAAAAAAAAGACTTGGTGGAAATGGATAAAATGAAAAAATGAACCATGGGAAAAGATATGGAGAGATAAGTAAACTACTAATATTCCTAAAGAGGCATTCAAAATGGAAGGTGAACATAACAAATATTTGATCTGGAATAATTCCTAGAGCAATAGAGACTTGGTGCAAAACCATTGCTTATGGGAAATTCAAAAGGGTTACTTAATGCTATTTTGGGATGGTTCCTAGCAACAAGAACCCATATATAACTTACTAATAAGTTATTAATTATTATTATATTATTATTTAGTTTAAAAATCAGTTAATTTCTATAGGTTTTTAGACAGCCGACCTAGGTTAAAATCTTTAAAACATCCTGCACAGTAACTATTAATTGACCGAGATCAACATGCTATCAATTGACGATTAGTCCTGATGATGAATCCTGATTCAGATTCGAAACTTCGAAAAAAATGACACCAACTGTGGATTATCCGGCAAACAACTTTGAAAATATTTCATCATATCAAATCATTCTTGATTGATAAGGGTTGGACAAAAGTCCATCATTATTGGGAGTGTTAGTACTGGTTTTGTTCTAGTTGTTAGCATGCATCATGATCAAGATTAAGAGGTAAAAATTCAAGAGGAATAGATGAAAAGAGAGTTTTCATAGCTCACACATCAAATAAACAAAGCATATGTCCGAGAAGCAAGAAATTTACAATGAAAAACCAAGCCCTATGGGCCTAAGACTCACTCTAAATACTCGGGTGCTTATCGGTAGCATGAAAGGTGCTTAAATCACCCAAAATAGTTTAAACCCCATCCCAAATAAAACCACATCATATAACCAAGGAATAAAAAGAAAGCCCGGGTGGAAGTGCAGGCCCAATCATCCAATAATTACAAGTGATCCTGTTCAACGACGAAGAATCCATGTTGCATTGAAAAGGCATATGGAAGTTAACACAACATTGAGGCACAAAAATGGTTTTAGGATGCTACGTGTCAAATAATAAATGATGTCACATGTTAAATCACATAAAAGGAAACCACTACCTTAGGTTTGCGACAATGGTATTCCTATCCCGTCAATATCACACACAAGCTAACTCATTGCTTGTAGGACCACTCATTCAACGCCACCTAGAGTTGACATGGTAGTCCACTTGGACACCTAGGAAGCTCAAGAAGACATAATGAGACAACCATGTGTCTTTGAATACTATCATAGATCACCAACTGTGGTAAGGAGTCCCATCATTGCTCTCGATCACCATGCTAGATTCAACCATACATATGTCGAGCTTGAGAAGACACTTAAGTGCCCAGATGGATTAACCTAAAACTTCCATGCATCCCTGTATTCATGTTGATGTCAACCTGACTTCATCCAATTTTCGTGCATTTTTATGATATCAAAGGCTCTAAACCATTGGGAAAAAGACAAGCATATGAAAGAAAAGGCATGAGGGAAATGTTTCATGCAAGTGGGAGGATTGACTAACAGCCTGCCAAATTTGTTGGAAAGGATGTGACATGTAACATGATATACAACATCACATTTTCCATCTCACGCCCCTCATTATACCCCTTCCTGCAGCCGTCAGAGTATAACACTCATTTTCCTCGACACACTACTTCACTCATGTCTCAGATCTTAACAAATTAGGCTAGGTGTGAAAATTCACATTGCTCCCTCGACTCTCTCGCAAGACACATGTCAAGTTTCTATAATAAAGAGTAGGGAAACTAGGGCTAAACCATTCTCCAATTAATCTAGTTTATGCTCATACAAATATCCTGATGCCCAATATGGTAGATGATGATCCACCTGTGTAGACCTTTTGCACAAAATATGATCAACAACCATCCTGGCTAGAGATGTGGGGACAAGTTGTTCTATTCATCGCTATGGGTAGAATGTCCTTCTCGAGTATTATTAGCACAATCGGGAAACCATAAGGGAAAACATGAGTCTACCCTAAAGTGCAATTGTATCAATTGACTAGTCCAAGGAAACAACTCAAAATAGGAGATTTCAATCCCTGACCATTGATACCCTACACCTGCAAGCGGAGGGGTCTGAGAAAAATGTGCAGGTATTCCTTTCAACTAATCAACGACCCAAATCATTCCATGGTTGAATGGGCCCACTGCTACAGAGGAAGACCTCATTGATATGATTAAAAAGACCCATCTCGAGGCTCAAACAAACAAAACAAACACACCCCACTAAGCACCAACACGTCATCTTTGGGGGTAGAAATGAAAAAATATGTTGAGAATCTGAAATCCATTAAGATGTCAGGTGTGGTATCAATATTTTGACAATATGAAATTGATTTTCAAGAAGCAATATGGGTCTGAGAAAGCGATTTTCCCTCTAAATCAGAGCAACTATAAATCGAATGAGGGAGCTCATTTGTAAGGTTTACATTTTGGGGAATCGAAGAGTATCTTATACCCGAGCTATTTTATCAAAGAACCCCTCACACACATACCAATTTTCATGGCTGCAGGCTGCAAGAGATTCACCCCCTACATTATTCTTTAGTCTATGCTTTTTGTTTTTGTGTATGTGCTCTTGTAAAAGCCATCCCTCTCATTTTATAGATTCTTTTATAAGATCCCCATTAATAAAATCTCGAGCAGCAGGTTTTATGACATGTAGAGTGTGAATTTGTGTTGTATATATTATGATGTTGAAGTGATTTCCTTTGAATGCATGACCACTTCATGTCATTTTTTCATGTGTTTAATGATGTGCAGAGGGTACCTCCATGGATTTAAGTATATTAAAATGTTCACTGTTTGATGCATATTTTAATGATCTCATGTTAATACCAAGACAAATCCCCATGTTATGTATAAAATCCCTTATTAATCCCTAGATATTGAATTATTATATTTATAGTAGGTCGGCTAGAACCCTTCACTGCACCCTTTCATCATAATTGTAACCCTTTGTCTCATATATATATATATATATATCAAGGAGATGTAGTATTAGGGTACAATATTTAGAATCGGATATCAAATATTTTGGGTACAATATTTATAATCAAATATCAAATATTGTGTGCATGGCACGTTGTACAAGTTCTCTCTACTGGAAAGACCAAAAATCAACAAGGTGTGGGGAAGTTACCATAAATTCCACTAGGAACATACAATTTTTCTCAGATCTATGGAATTGAAGATATGACATATCAGAGGACTAGAGAATGAAATTTCAGACTCATAAGGGCCGAAATTTTAGAGATACACCAGAAGGAAGGTCAACCAGAAGGATAGACTCCAAATTAAGGTTTTGAAAGGTACACAACTTACAATTAGCATAATGTTCTTTTGGAAGATCTGTTTCTAGTGATTCAAAATTTGTGATAAATATAGAATAGAGGAGTATTATTATTATTAGTATGTATGGGTCCCAAAAAGGTGACAACACCTATTAAACCTCCATAAATCTCATCTATGACTCAAGAAGAAAATGTGGACATACATAACAGGTTGTCTAAATTGGAGGAAAAACTAAAGGATGTGAGTGACAAGTCTAATAATTGGGTAAACTCATAAAGAAAAATTCAAGTAATGGAAAGGAATATGGATGGCATGGAAAAAAATATGGGTTTTATGGAAAATAAGATGAAATAAAATAAGAATGACATTAAAGAATAAATACAAAATTCCATGAAGGAAATGCAAAATTCTGTGTCTTCCATGATCTTTCAAGCTCTAGATGATAGATTTCCTAAAGGAGATATAAAAATGGAATAGACTCATGAAAATAAAGGTAGTAATCATGTTTAACAAAATGCCAATATTACGCCATTTTGAACTAGTGAATTTAACTCTAATAGTGGAGTTCATTATGGTGGGGGTCCTAAATTCAACTTTCCCAAAATTAAATTAAATAAGTTTGATGGTACAAAGGTCTTTGCTTGGGTGAACCAAATAGAGGAATGTTTTAAACTACATAATATTATGGATGATAAGAAAAGGATTCACATGGAAACCTTGAACTTTGAGATACAACCATATCGATGGTATCAATGGATAATGAAAAGGAAACCCCCTTTATATCACTACACTTGGGATTTATTTACAAGAAACTTAGAAGGACAATATGAGAAAGTTTGGGAACATGACTACTTCAGTCAATTGACAAGAGTCAAGCACTTAGGTGATATTGAAGATTATAATTCAGAATTCCAAGTATTGGCCACAAGGGTGGATAACATAAGTGATGAAAACTTGTTGAAATATTAGATGGGTGGATTAAAAAAAGACATCAAATATGATAGTTTCTTAAGAAAACCTACAAATATTGTGGAAGTTGTTAGCACATGAAATGTTCAGGAGTTAAAAAAAATTCCGACCTTAGTCCATGAAAGAGTTTTGGTTTCATGATAGTGTTCATCATCATGAAAGAAATAGGGATCATATTTGTGTTGATGGGCATAAGTGGCACACCATCAACTGGAAGGTCAAATCCAGACCGGGGTTTTCTAAATAACCCAAGCCGTTTGGAATGAAATGACACGACAGGTTTAATGGCTTCGTTGGCCAACTAAAGTCCTAAAAATAATAAAAGAAAAGAAACTAATCTATAAAGATATGATACTAATAATATAATAATTACGAAAGTTCAAATGGAAACATGAATATGTGCATATGATTATAAACAATTTATGTACAGAGTACAAGATTTACTTGACATCTTGCGTAACATATGTTTTTGAAATTGTTTATGAAAGAGATAAAGAAAACACATACATTTTTCTGTTTTCTTTTGAATATCTAAATATCTAAATCTAACAAATGCTAAACAAATATAATTGAAATAAGAATGGTCAAACAATCAAAGCTAATTCAGGCTGTTCTTATTTCATTAATAAATAACTTAACTAAATAACAAGTAAAATAACTTGTAACTAATAAACTAAGCTGGATTTATCTCCCCGTGCAATTCGAGCTCTTGACTGTCCTGCGTATGAGGAAAACCTGTAACATAACAGAGATAATATTCCCAGAACAAACTCAAAGATGCATTGGAGCAAGATTATAACAAAAAAAAGATAAATATACAGATCTGATGACCTTATGATAATCAATACTTATAAAGAGAGGAAACTCAATTCAAAGCATTAATGTGATCCATCATTTAATATTTAGAATAAATCGATAATAATTAAATGACAGATTGATCACAGATGTAAAAGAGAACAACACATTACAGACATAATCAAAGTACTTAATAATATGAAATACCATACGATAACTAGACTAAAGCTGTATCAAACATAATAAGATTTCATAAGTTGAAAGCAAAAACATAATAGGGTAAGCGTCACACAGGTCTAAAGCCAAATAGTGAACAACTTCTCCATATCAATCTTCAAAATCATATGTCCATAATGTATCCCAGTAAAAGATATGTTCACTACTAACATTGATCACTATTTAAACTAGTTTTGGATTCACAAACTCTTATCATGCAAGATAGAGTGTAATCCCCAAAAAATAGATTTATTTTTACAAAAATAATACAACATGAAACTATTCCTGTATGAGTTGGTTTATCAACATTTATTACATAATAACAAATTTTTATCAAAATAGAAGAAATAAAATACAGAACTAAACAACTCATGATCCAAGGTAGTTTCTCCATATAAATAGCACCATAATCATCATTTTCCTATAGATAGAAAAACAAAATTGATATTTAGAAATAATGTCAACTAACCTTCAGAAATAGATGAGCTACAAGATTCCAAAGCTAGTTTAAAATAGTAAAAATAAAAAATAAAAATCTATTTATTTTATTTTTTCAAACATAAACAAACTACTATTTACTATTTCAACAATTTGACAAATCCAAATTTATGATGATGAAATTTGTTTATTTTTTTAATGATCATATTATTAGGCTGCTTAATCCTCTTGTTTGTAAAGCTCGAACCTGAGTTACCCTATTTCTTCTTTTTTTTGCGAATTTTCTTAATAGTTGGTTTGTCAATAAAACATTGACTCAGATCGATAGTAGGGGTAGGAGAAATACTTTCTTTCAACGCATCCACTACTCGTTCCAATGAATTTTTGGGTGAAAAATACATCATGTTTTTTTACCCATGGGGGTTTGCAAAGAAACAAACATAGATTCATTAATTTCACAATCATTATGTGAATCGAAACCTTGACTTTGGGTCATGGGATTATTAGAAATGGGGTTTAGATTAGAAAACAAAGGTCATTCGACTATTTTTTTAGGTTGGGAAAAATTGTTCTGACTCAGGAAGCTTTCCTAAGTATCCCCAATCTGAGCTAAAAGTGAAAACAACAAAATTAGTATGAGACCAAGACAGAGGATTTAAACTCCGCTTCTGATAAATTTTAGACATTTTACACAGACTCATGAACATGTATAAAGTCATTTATAACTTGAAACCCCCCAAAAAACCATCAACATGCTTGAATATCTGAGCAAAATAAAAAAAAAAAAAATGCTTACCTCAACCGCAACATAAATTCTGATATTTTTTCCTCCAAATAATGAGATGTATCTCTGAAATGGTCTAGTTTCTGGAAAACAATGCTCTCGCAAAAGGTAAATGACCCCATTTCCGAAATGGGTTTCTGACGGTTTCCCCAAATTATTAACCTTTTGCCCAGACAACCTCCCGCAAAAACATGTCTCAGGTATGCAATTACGGGTTTAAAAATAAAATAAACTCAGAGTCATTTGGTTCAATTCGAACCACAAGAGCCATGGTCACTGTCAAATAGACATAGTAGATATCACGGGAGGGAGGCTTAGGCTTCCAATAAACGAGTAGCAGAGAGAGGTCTGTGCTAAATAACAAGGCCCAAAAACTGTGAAGTTTGGAGACTGCCATAGCTTGATAAAATAAGTTTGGGAAAACGAAAAAAACTAGAGGGCATGTAGAACTATGAGGCATTACCAATAATAAATATCAAACCCTCCACCAATATCAAATGCCAATTTGAATAATGAATGATTTCATTAATGCACATGACAACAGGGTGAGGTAAATTCGTGGGTATATCATACCAGTACCAAGCGACATGAATATTGATATGACTGTTGAGAGCATGAAACCCATGTCAATGTTAATCCAATGTTTTTCACATTCATACATTTCACAAATTAAACCCAAATGATCCACCATAGAACCAATTAAGTCATGATAGCCATAATWCATAAAAAATGTGATGGTGAATTAATCAATGAGTTTATAAAAACTTGCAGCTTGGCAACATGTGGGTGTCCTCAAGGTGAAATTTCTTAGGTAGAAAATATAACTACAGAACCCAAACCAAGTTTTATTTAAATTCATGCTTATAGTCATGAATTTTAAAACAAAAAAAAAGAAAAATTCAAACGAAAAACTCAATAAGATAAGTTTAACCCAATCATCGCCTCGAAGCCCAAAAAACATATGCATTTATAAATGTAAGGAGGTGGCAGCTATCACAAATATATAATCTCTTTGTGATGATTTTAATTCTGATAAAAATCGACAGAATTGGTGGCTGCCAACAATGGTAACACGCTAGGCGAAGTAGTGATCTCTGCATCACCAGAAAATTTATGTCAGGGGCTCAGATGAAATAAATTTTTAGAAACAATTAACAACAGATCAAGCATTCCAATCATAACTAAAAAAATAATGCATTTTAGCATTGGATGTATTTCTGTCTGAAAATGTAATCTAGTATCTTATTTAGATTACGGGTGTAGCGATGTTTATACAAATAACTTCGATACCGTTGATAGGGCCACTGCTGCCAACATGCATCCATAGCCTTGGCAGGGATGTCATTTAACCCACTCTAGTACCTCTATCCTATCCAAGAGTCCTTCATTCATGATACAAACATCTTCACACTTGATCAAATTAAAAGACATACCTAAGAATCTTCTCAAACTTGGCATTGCTTTGCTGCTAGTAGGCCTGTTCAGTACCCCGACGAAGTTGCCTTGGTATCATGAGTGCATTTACCCACTACCAACAATCTTGTTCAGTGTCCCGACGGGTTTGCAAACACTTCCCACACATTGTAGTGATTTTAACTCTCTAGAATTTGCTTACAATTTCCAAAATCTTCATGATATTCAAGAGAGAGGGGTGATACTGAAAATCTAATAGCTTGGTAATGAAAAGTTTGATCATTTACAAATTATTTTTTTGTTTTGATGACTTCCATCATGATCAGGGAATTTAGATTTCTGTTAAGAAATCATCTCTAGGATAGGGAAGCACACTGAGTTGTTCTCATTAAAACAGGGGCGGTGTTAGAAGTTTGTTAAGGATAATCGCGTCTTCCTATGATTTTAATGAGAAACCAAGAACACTGTTTGAACATAAACTTACTTCCGCCGATCTGAGTTTAACATTTACTACTCAGGTGCTTGAGGTGTTATCAACTTCCGCTAATGAATAAGAATTCCGATTCCCTTCAACAAATGAAATGGTGATTTAGACATAATTATTTAGAAAAAAAATCAAAATCGAGCAAAATGAAAAGAACCGAAATTAAAAACAGAAAAGAAAATTAAAAAATATTTACAAAGGGGAAAACCTGATTTACTCAGGTGAAGTGCTTTTTAAGAGAGACTAAAAGAAAAAATAAAACTCCTTATTAAGTGCAGTCCTACTAGTGACACTTTGGGTCGAGGTTGAATCGACAGTTCAAATTTACTTGTCTCTTTACTTTCCATTTAAAATTTTCATGATGATACCGCGTTCTTGAAAAAAAATATTCAACGAAAAGCAGAGAGAAAAAGATTTAAAGTGGACTTCCCTGACAACATTCATATTATGGTTCCCTTGGTGTGCCCACTTGTGTTTGTAACTACATCATTACAAAGAGAAACAATGAGAAATAAAACTAAAGGAAACCTAATCCTAAACCTACTCTAACTACTAAATAGATCAAAATGCTAAGTAAAATCATATTTCTAGTGCAACCACAAGAGCATCTTCAATCCTGCAAGGCATAGAAAGTCGAAAATCAGAATAAAAGAATGTAGTATTTGCAGATACAAAATAAATATTTCATTCTTACCTCCTATATATTCATTTAAAAACAAGGCAAGAACAACCTTACCATTTTTTTGAAACTTCATTATATATGAATCCTCCAACCATTATGAAATCTTGTCGTGATATGTGTCATAATGGCATGGAAGAGTGTAAGTATGTTTGGAAGACTTGTCAATATTATGGGGACCTAACATCAGCTTCAACCAAGGCCGAAGTGCCCCATCCTCCTGACAATTCTCCAAGTGTTCATTTATTCCTTCATATGGAGGATCTAAAAGAAGCATGTCATGCTTACTTCTTAGATATTTAGGTAGAAACAAAGTAAGCACAACTTTAGCTTTATTATAATTTTTTTTTATGACTTTAATCCATTCTAAGATCTTGTCATAAAAATTAAGATGAAAAATATGACTTTGATGAAATGGATATATCAATGGGGAACACATCATAAGAGGATTCATGACATTAATTATATCATTGGTTTGAGTGCTTCCTTTGATGAGGTTGATTGTTTCAAAATGTGAAGCATAAACATTAAAATTCGAGCTAACCAAAGAAAGAATATGCAATGTAGAATGCTTGATCTCCATAAGAGAGAGTGCATTGTATTTTTCAAAAATAAATCGTGTAATATCATCTCACAACATGTGTTTTTCCCATGAAAGTGAAAGAGTGTCAAATCCGACTTCAAAAATGTTATGTATGGAATTAATTTCACCAAATCTTAACATATCAAAAATATCTGATTGTGATGGAAAAGAGTAAGATACCGTAGGTAAAGTATCATCTCCATCGAAATCTAATAAGTGATCGAGATATAAAGAGTAAAAGGAATCATAAATGAGAACATAAAAATAATCTCTTGAGCTATGATATTGAGCAATGGTATTCTCAAGACATTATTCTTCACTTTCCTTAAAACTTTCACTCTGTTTTGGTGATAAATTCTTCAACATAATATGATCATCTAGATTTGTCTCCTGTATGATAGATAATTCAAAACTTTCATGACAAACATCTAATCTTTCTTGTGGATAAGGTATGATTTGTAGATGAGGGTTTAAGATTTCTTAATTGCAGATCTACATCTCTAATAAGTTTCATTGGAATGTTAGAAAGCTTAAGATCGTTTTCATTACCTAAGTGTTATTCAATAACTGAATTTAAGTACTGATCAGAGAAAGAGTTAGAAGAATGAGTAAATTCACCTTGACCCAACATCGAATCTTCTTCCACAATGGTCGAGGACTGAAAATACAATGATTAAGAGGAAAAACCAATTTGATTGTTAGTAAGAACCTTTTCAATAGATTCTACCTCCCTTGCTTGTTCAAAATTTTCCGATGAATTCCTCTCATCCTACGAACAAAATTCTTCTCGCAATTGAGTGATAGGATTTTTAACTGATTCATCATTCACGATTGAATATGACTGGATGAAAGGGATGCAAGCATCATAGAGGATATTTAGTACAAATTAAATGTCATAAAGATTAAATTTATAGAGAACATGATGGATTCTTGTTGAAAAGCCTTCTCGAGATGGATTGTCATTGATTAGTAAAGTATGAAATTCTTCACATAATTGATTGTAATCATAGTTTTCAAAAGCATCTAAAAATTCCTCTACAAATTGAAACCAAGAAAAAATGTGATATGTTGGAAAAGACTCAAACCAATGTTTAATCCAACCCCTAAAAGTAAAAGCAAACAATCTGTATAAAACCTTTAAATCAGAAATATCATGCTTGATGCATTTACACCAAAACTTGTTAATATGGTATTTAGCAGATACATCCCTCCCACCATCAAAGGTGAGTTTGGACAAGTGAGAGACTGTCTCGTTGGGAATATCAGGTAATGAAAAGTGGAAAGCATGTTCCAACATAGTGATTCAGGGAGCCATGGGGAATTAACTATATTTGAAATAAATACTCCCGCAAGGCCAACTTATCAGTATGGCCTTCCTTCTAGTGCCATTTGTTGAGGGATGTAAGTGACACACCGTCAACTGGAAGGTCAAATCCAGACCGGGGTTGTCTAAATAACCCAAGCCATTTGGAATGAAATGACCCAATGGGTTTAATTGCTCTGTTGGCCAACTGAAGTCCTAAAAATAATAAAAGCAGAGAAACTAATCTATAAAGCTATGATACTAATAATATAATAATTACGAAAGTTCAAATGGAAACGTGAATATGTGCATATGATTATAAATAGTTTATGTATAGAGTACAATATTTACTTGACATCTCGTGAAACAAATGTTTTTGAAATTGTTTATGAAAGAGATAAAGAAAGAACATACATTTTTGTGTTTTCTTTTGAATATCTAAAGATCTAAAACTAACGAATGATAAACAAATATAATCGAAATAAGAATAGTCAAACAGTCAAAGCTAATTCAGGTTGTTCTTATTTCATTAATAAATAACTTAACTAAATAACAAGTAAACTAACTTGTAACTAATAAACTAAGCTAAATTTATCTCCCCATGCAATTTGAGCTCCTGACTGTCCTGCGTATGAGGGAAATCTGTAACAGAACAAAGCTAATACTCCCAGAACAAACTCAAAGATGCATTGGAGCAAGATTATAACAACAGAAAGATACATATACAGATCTGATGACCTTATGATAATCAATACTTATAAATATAGGAAACTCAATTCAAAGAATTAATGTGATCCATCATTTAATATTTAGAATAAATTGATAATAATTAAATGGCAAATTGATCACAGATGTAAAAGGGAACAACAAATTATAGACATAATCAAAGTACTTAATAATATGAAATACCATACGATAACCAGGCTAAAACTGTATCAAATGTAATAACATTTCATAAGATGAAAGAAAAAACATAATAGGGTAAGCGTCACAAAGGTCTAAAGCCAAATAGTGAACAACTTCTCCATATCAGTCTTTAAAATCATATGTCCATAATGTATCCCAGTAAAAGATATGTTCACTACTAACAGTGATTATTTAAACTAGTTTTGGATTCACAAACTCTTATCATGCAAGATAGAGTGTAATCCCCAAAAAATAGATTTGTTTTTAAAAAAATAATACAAGAAGAAACTATTCCT
>ML832324.1:45826-68291 GCA_009831015.1 Picea engelmannii | reverse complement strand
TTTGGGTCCCTTTTGTTTCTTATCGAGAGGCCTTTTATTGCCTTCTTAGGGATCACTGGGTGAGGCATGTCTAGGTTTTATTTCCTATGGATTTTATCTTTTACTAGCTACTTTTACCTCTTGGGCCTTTAGCCCCTTCTTACCACAGGACAAAGTGTAACCCCTCAAATAGGTCCTCCTAATGACCGGACTAGGGGAATGGGATGGATGTATGGGAGATAAGATGTAAAATGATAATATGGTGGGAGTGGACAATGGCTCTTCAAATCCCCCCTGGTGGCTAACCAAAACCTATGGGTACAATATTGCTAGGGCACCCCATTAATCCCCCAAACAATGGTCAAGTGGGTTAGTGTAAGATCCAAGCAGTTGTCATAAATGTAAGGAACCTGACGCATATATCTGAAAGTTATAATGATCAAACATGACACATACCATAATACCTGGACCAATTACCTCATGGAGCAAGAGTTTTCTCTGATGCAAGTCCAAGCTGATGGTGATGGATGCTGCTGCTGCTGACAGGACAAATCTGACGAAGAAGAAGAAGGATGGGCCCTCCAGGGCCATTCTCAGGTCAATCCTGCTCTCGGTACTCCATGTCTAGGACCTGTGGGCCTCCAGACACGATCTCCTAGTTATCCCTAGAAATCGATGATAACATATGGCTCCAAATCGGGGAGATGTGCTCACCATAGAGCGCATGAGTACCTCAACATCTCTGGCATAAACCTGCAGACCTGCTCACACTTGAAAAGGTGCATCAGCGACAAAGGTGGGGTGGTATTGCCACCCCACAAATATAATATATATGTATATGAAATAAAGCAATCAATATACATATGAGGAAACAAACATGAAATGCAGATGGTATAATACACGGAAAATGTCTACCTACTTATACTTACCTATGGAATCAGGTTACCCCACCTTGGTGGGGTTTGAGGAGGTGCCCACTGACGGGCACTGTGCGCCTTCTTCCCCCCAGTGTAGACAGGTAATAAGAGTCATTAACTGACTTTCTTCCGACCTTAAAAGGGCCAAGCCAAAAATGATTGTTTTCTTTGATATTAGTAGGCTTCCCTTTATTGGAATCCCACATCCAAACCATGTCTCCCTCCTTGTACTCTCTGACTCTGAAATTAGTTTTTCCTTGAATAACCCTGGAGTATTGTGTAGAGGGAGGTGGGTGGGACTCTGCTATAAAGATTTCTTGCTGTGAAGGATGGATTTGTACATCATCTTCCACCTTCTTTAGTATTTTCGTAGTCTCTGATTCCTGACCTTTGGGCTCGTCCATGAGTTGTTGGTATTCTTCTTTCGTGGGCCATTTAATCTAATTCGAATTTTCCTCTTTTGCAAAAGACATATCTTATGGAGAATATCTATGAGGAGGCGGCCCGGTTTTGTCACGTGCTTTGTCGTCTTTGATGGAATCACTGGACTTTTGCTCATAAGTTGTAGTTACATGTACATTCTGGATACGACCAATAATTCCATCTTTCAATGGTCCATCTGATCCTTGGAAAAAGTTTTCAAATCTTTCTTTCATAGATGGTACCTTGATGACTTCTCTCAAAGGGATGGTTACAAGCATCTTGGATAATGCCCCTTCAAGGTCAAAATTCAGGTCAACCCTTTCAGTATTGGATGTTTTAGGAAAGATTACATCCAAAAGTGGATTTTTTGTTTGGTTAGTGGAAGGTTGGCCCAAATTCTTCCTCCTATACACCTGGAACTCTTTTTTCTTTAGCTTTTCTTTTGATTCCTGGTCTAGTTTGTTTATTACCGCCATCCTGGCTAACCCGACTGGTTCTTTCATGGCCTCTTGATGTTCTTCAGCAGTGATATTTATTTGAGGGCCTTCTATGAAGTGGTCTATATTGTTTATTTGTTGATGGTCACCACTATTGTAAGGACACTCATGTTCCCAATGTGCCTCACTGCATTGAAAACACCAAGGATTTTCATCCACAATGACGGTGTTTAGAAATTCTATGTCTTTGAAAATGTCTTCGTTCCATTCAACAAAATTACTTACTCTTTGTACTGGATAGCCATCTTCATCAAAATCTTCAGAGATATTAGAGGCATCGTTGAAATAATCACCCCAATCCGTGTCCTTTTCTATCAAGGAAAAAGTGGGGCAATCTTGAAACGAGTAAGGATCTACTGAAAAGGGTGTTTGTTCATCTTTCTCAGAATGACCGGTTTGCAATAATGTGGGAATCCCCTTAAATGGTAATTAGTCATCTGAGTCCTTCTTTTTTAGAAAAGAAATTTCTAACATTTCACTAATCCTTTTAATACTTTGCAGGATACAAGACATACTAGTGCTTGGATCGGTTTCTTTAGACTTATCGGCTTCACTCATATCTTGATCTTCCAGCATCGGTGTGTCCAAGACAAACAAAGTATCTTCAAAGTTAGTTTTTTTGTGAGTGGCCATGCCCAAATCCTCAGATGGCTTATGTTGTATCGAGGCATTCAAAACATTTCTTGTATTTGAGAAAGCTGTGTTCCATTTCCTTTTGGGAGGCATGAGTTTCACTTCAAGAATTTCTAGGGACTTAGGCTCAGCTTCGGGGACATCCTCATTACTAGATTCCTTGGGGTCATTATTATGCGAGAGATTTAATTGATTGATGTAGTCTTCGAACTCAAGGTTCTGCTCAATCTGGCAAGCAAAGTTTTGTGCTTCTTCTAGAGTCAAGGGTGACCGATATTTGAGAGTAAACTGCAAAACTCCTTCCAACGAGTTCAAGTAGTGTTGGAGGACAGCTTCTTCTGAGAAACTAGGCCTGATCTTCTTGAGTAAAAGGTTGAACCTATCATTGAAATCCCTAATGCCCTTGCTAGAGGCTTTGCAAATATTAGTGTATTGGGAATAAAGGGAATCCATGCTTTTTTTTTCACACCAATCTTTCTGGAAATATTGTTCAATATCTTCAGGGGTTTTAATGCTTCCTTTCGGGAGTTTGTTAATCCATATTCTGGCACTTCCGGTGAGTGAGCTCACAAAGAGCCTTAAAAATACATAGGGGTGTTCTTGTCCGGATTGGTGAAACTCAAACGCATTACATAAATCAGTCCAATGAGAGTTGCCATAGGATCCATTTTCCCCTGAAAACTTAGGTATCCAGGACTCGACCTTCTTGGGTAGATCATGTATCCCCCCTTGGGTGTTAGGTAAGCTTAAAGGACCAAAGAGTTCTTTATGAGACCATTTGGGAGAAATCACAAGGGTGACAAGATTTGTGGAGGTCATAGTAGTAGATGAAGGTATATACTGACGTCCACTACGAGTCGTCATTAGCTATTTGTGGAGTTGCTAGATGATTTTCTTGAAATCATCAAATAAAAGGGAAAAAACCCTAGTGGAGTCTCCATGTAAGCTTGTAAAATAAGGCTTTGAGGAAAGGCTTACCGAAAAGGTTTGTCGTGTGAGGAGAATTGACTCAGTGTTCCTCGACAATGGCACCAAAATGTTATCGCGCAGTTTGTATTTTAGGTCACAGGCTATGGGATAGAGGACAAACTGGTGTAACAGGAACCTTCCCCACCCAATGTCACCTCGATGGGGAGGTTCTTTCTGTTTAGGGAGGTTAGCCTAGGGGAGGCATCCCCGACAACCTGGGGTTTGAAGAGGCAAAGGATACAAGGTCAAGTGTTAAGATTTCCCTCCTCGCAGGTTACCACCAGTATCAGATAGTCTGGCTAATCAGCCAATAAAAGAAGTGTAGGCCCTGTTGAAAACACCTGCTCGAAACAATAGAATGACAATACAATATATATATATATATATATTTGCAGGCTATAACTCAAAGGGTTAGTACTTCTTTAACTATCTGATTTCATTTAATAAGCAATTGCAATAGATACAAGATGAAAGTCAACGTTTTGTTAATAAGCCTAAGAAAGATCATCAATTCATCAATATCTATTGAAATGACCAAACCAACAGTATCTTCAATAAATAATTTTTCAATAAATGCTTGACGTCATCATTCAATTTCTTATATTAGTCAAAAGCTTGTTGCGTCAACTATGACGTCAGCCTAGGTTAGCAGTGTTAGGGTTAGTTAGGGTTTCATAAATTAAAGTTAAAAGATGGTTTTGTACACTAAAGACTCAACATTGGAGATTTAACCAGTGCCTTAGGGTATATGGAGTCAAAAGCAAGGGCATAAGGTCTCGGGAGGATTAAAACTTAGAGACTGGAAGGTAGGGTTCTATGGTGCTGCAAAGGCAGGGCCCTAGAATCAAAACCCTAGGGGAAGGAGGCTCAATCCGGTGTTTCTTAAGCAAGGCCTCATGCTCCTTCCTCCTTCTCTAAATAATCTTGGCAAAATGGCTAGCTCAAAGTATAAATTTAAGGGAGAAAGTGTTGCAAAGGCAAGGCCTTCAGACCCTATAAGATGAAACCCTAGGTGTAGTCAACTAGGCCTAGGACGTCTCCTCTTTTAAACCTATAACTTCAAAGCTAGCTCAGAAAAAGGAAGATTAGTGTAGAAACGACTAGGCTATATCTTCTTTCTTTAATGGCTGAAAACTATTTCTCAACAAGGGGACATGTAGCAATGACCTACTTGTGTGCTTGCTACCTAGGGTTTTAAAATCAACAAATTTATAAGTAAATGAAAGAATACTAAACTACAACCATTCAATCAAGAAGTTTTGCAGGAAAAACACTTACATATCATGAAGAAAAGCATATGCAAACCCTAGTTGTAAACCTTCCATGAGAGAAATTCCATAAATTCCAAGAGAAATCCTCCTTCAAGAGTAGCGCCTCACTTTAAAACACCAAAAATACCCAAGTAGGGCGCAAGAATCAAGATCTCACAAGAGAGTGAGTTATGTTATATGTCAAATGAGGGAAAAACATCCTCAATATATATCAATCTATGACCTTTAATTTACAGAGTAAGTCATTAAAACAACCGACAAGGCTGACTACAAAATTTATACTATTTTTACATTAACTGCTAAGTAAAAGACACAAAATGAGCAAAAGGTGGGACATCAACCCCTTCTGAGGGAGGCGTTGGCCCTTTTTGGGTATGTCCATCATCCATAAGTCAGACGTTAGCCCTTCTAGGGCTCCTCCAAGCTGCCACACGTGCCAGTAACCTCATGAAACTGCCACACACTTAAGGTTACATCCAAATCTCCTGGGTGACATCCTATCCAACAAGAGGAAAATGTTCCATCTGAAGTGTGTCATCCCCCCTAGGCTGGGCTCAACCAAAGTGTCTCGGGTGGAACGTCCTTCTTTTCTTCATGTGAAAAGGCTCATCACGTCACTGTCCTGTCTCTGCCATCCCAACAACCATTTGATGGGCTCTTCATCCCCATAGAGGTTCGAGCTAATCATCTCCCCATGTGTACCAGTCCACTGGTACCTATCCGTCAGGCATGGTCCTGCACATCAAAAACTTCACCCTACATGGGCTCATTAGTCATCGGGATCATAACAATGTCAATCATATTTCATCATTAATTTTATCAAATACATGCATAAGACCCCTAGCATATCCTCTAATAGCTCAAAGATATTACACTGATCTACTATACAAAGATGAAGAAAAACACAAGGTAACCTATTGGGCCAACACCCATAAGAAGAGGAAAGTTTCCAAAGGACACCATTCAGGTCATGCAATATGAGGTGGTATGATCTAAGGATGTTCAGACACAGTGAAGATGAAGGGTAGGTATTATCCATGGGTGCCTTTGTAGGAGGTGAGCTGTACCTGTCATGGATGCAGTTCTTTCCATACCCTTTATTTTCCTATTCTTTCTTTATTTATTACCTTTTCTTTCTTTTTGCTTCAAGGTTTGACCAGAGGACACTGCCTTGGCATGGTGACCAGAGCTGACAGTGTTACCCACGAGTATTTTCACAGAAATGATGAGGCTGGCTCATGATGAGACCCCCTTTCCCTTGGCCATGCAACCAAGGGTCATTGCCCTGATGTGGTGACCAGATAATGGCAATGTCATACTGCTAGATACCTATGAAAATAATGGGCTAGCTCATGATGAGACCTCCCATCCTCTTGGCTAGGCCTTGTTTTTTATTATTTTTCTTTGGGTCCCTTTTGTTTCTTATCAAGAGGCCTTTTATTTCCTTCTCGGGGATCCCTGGGTGAGGCATCTCTAGGTTTTATTTCCTATGGATTTTATCTTTTACCAGCTGCTTTTACCTCCTGGGCCTTTAGCCCCTTCTTCCCATAGGACAAAGTGTAACCCCTCAAATAGGTCCTCCTAATGCTCGAACTAGAGGATTGGGATGGATGTATGGGAGATAAGATGTAAAATGATAATATGGTGGGAGCAGACGATGGATCTTGAAATCCCCCCTGGTGGCTAACCAAAACCTATGGGTACAAGCTTGCTAGGGAACCTTGTTAATCCCCCAAACAATGGTCAAGTGGGTTAGTGTAAGATCCAAGCAGTTGTCAGAAATGTAAGGAACCTAATGCATATATCTAAAAGTTATAACGATCAAACATGACACATACCATGATACCTGGACCAATTACCTCATGGAGCAAGAGTCTTCTCTGATGCAAGTCCAAGCTGATGGTGATGGATGTTGCTGCTGCTGACAGGACAAATCTGACTAAGAAGAAGAAGGATGGGTCCTCCAGGGCCATGCTCAGGTCAATCCTTCTCTCGCTACTCCATGTCTAGGACCCATGGGCCTCGAGACATGATCTCCTAGTTATCCCTAGAAATCGGGGATAACAGAACCGATTTCCCCATAGTGCACTTGGGCTCAAGACACTAGAAGAGATGTTCACCAAAAAGAAGGTAGAGGTAAGCCATCTCAAAAATATTTGGCTATCCATTGCTTATTCATATACCTAATGAAAAGAGAAACAAGCTGGACCCTTTAGGAAAGAAGGGAATATTTGTAGGGTCTCCAAGGCCTTCAGAATGTACGTACCAGGTCACCACCACATTGAGATCAGCAGGGACGTGACTATTTATGAAGAAGCAACAATTAAGAAATCAAGAATATGCCAGCTTGAGGAAGTATATGAAGAGCAACCTGTAAATCCCAGGATTGTAGAATCAATGAGGGAGGTTCCCAGAGCTGCAGAACCAGTGAGGGAAGTCGTAACTTCCCCTGATGAGGAACTTATAGAAGACCATGATATAGTAGGAGTTCAAGAACCTCCTCAAATGACCTTCTCCCATAAAAGAAATCCTTCTTGGGCAAGAGATCTTATTCAAGATGGAGAGAAGTATGTTGTTCCAGAAGGAACCTCGAGATAGGTGAAAATACCAAAGCCATTCTCCAACTATATGGATTTGATGTGTGATCTTCTAGAAGAAGAGCCTACCTACTATGAAGAAGCCATTCAGAGAAAAAAATGGGCAGATTCCATGATAGAGGAATACCAATCCATAATGAAGAACGAAGTATGGGAAATATTTCCCAGATCGAAGAATAAATATGGGGTATCCTACAGATGGATCTTCAAAATAAAACATGCTGCTAATGGAAGTATTGAGAAGTATAAAGCAAGACTTTCCACTCGTGGATTTTCCCAGAAGGAAGGCATTGACTATGAAGAGACATTTTCTCCTGTAGCCAGATACACTTCGATCAGGACCATTATAGCTCTTGCAGCTAAGATGAAGAGGAAGCTGCACCAGATGGACGTGAAGACAACTTTCCTAAATGGTGTCATCGAAGAGGAAGTGTATATAGAGAAACCTTAAGGATTTTAGGTAGAAGACAAGAAGTCTCATGTCTGCAGATTGAAGAAAGCCTCACATGGATTGAAGAAAGCTCCTAGAGCTTGGTATGGTCGTATAGATAGTTTCTTGATGAGCTTAGGCTTTACCAAGAGTAAAGCAAACTCAAATCTCTACTTCAAAATTATGGATAATGAGCCAGTAATCTTATTGCTATATGTGGATGACTTATTCTTAACTGGAGAAGAAAATCTCATCGCTGAATGTAAAAAGAGACTTGCCTATGAATTTGAAATGAAAGACCTTGGCCTAATGCATTATTTCTTAGGTCTTGAGGTATGCCAGAGTCCAGAAAGGATCTTCCTTAACCAAGGGAAGTATACAGTCGAAATACTGAAGAGATTCGACATGCTAGAATGTAAGTCCATGAATACACCCATGGAAACGAAGCTGAAGCTGTTGGTCGATACTTCATCAGACTTGATAGATGCCACACTGTACAGACAGATTATTGGATCGATGATGTACCTGACGAACACCAGACCAAACATTTGTTTTGTAGTGAACACCTTGAGTCAGTTTCTGGTAGATCCCAGACATGTTCACCTAGTGGCTGCAAAACATGTGATGAGGTACCTTAAAGGTACAATGGATTATGGTCTCAACTATGATGGATATCATGACTTCACATTGAGTGAATATACTCATGCAGATTGGGCAGGAAGCGTTGCAGACAAAAAAATAACTTTTGGATGCTATTTTAGTTTTGGATCAGCTATGATCTCGTGGCAGAGTAGGAAGCAATCCAGTATTGCTCTCAGCACAGTGGAAGCAGAGTACATTGCCTCATGTTATGCTAGCTACGAAGCTATACGACTTCGAAAGTTGCTGACTGGCCTATTTGACTTGGAGATGAGAGCAACCGTGATTCTATGTGACAACCAGAGCTGCATAAAGATGACAGAGAATCCTGTATTCCACGACAGGTCGAAGCACATAGAAATCCGCTATCATTTCATCCGCGACATGGTACAAAGAGGAGCCATGAATCTCCAGTACATTAGCATGGATGAACAGGTTGCTGATGTGTTGACCAAACCTCTATCTTGTGTAAAGTTTGAACACTTTCGAGATAAGCTTGGTATAGTCCGAAAGGACCCTCCCTGAAAGGGGGAGTATATATATATTCATTCCTTGCTTCTGACCTCACTGTTAGATGTAAAGCAATATGAGTCATTTCTTCTGACCTTGTTGTTAGATGTAAAGAATGACGCTGTGTGTTCCTTGCTTCTGACCTTGCTGTTAGACGTAAATCAAGATGAGTCATTGCTTCTGACCTCGCTGTTAGACGTAAAGCATGACGCTGTGTGTTCCTTGCTTCTGACCTCGCTGTTAGACGTAAATCATGACGCTGTGTGTTCCTTGCTTCTGACCTAGTTGTTAGACGTAAAGCAAGATGATTCCTTGCTTCTAACTTCGTTGTTAGACGTAAAGCAAGATGATGATGATTCCTTGCTTCTGACCTCATTGTTAGATGTAAAGCGAGATGATGTGTGATTCCTTGCCTCTGACCTAGTTGTTAGACATAAAGAAAGATGATTCCTCACTTTTGACCTCATTGTTAGACGTAAAGTGAGATGTTGATGTGTTCCTTGCTTCTAACCTAGTTGTTAGATGTAAAGCAAGATGATTCCTTGCTTCTGATATTGTTGTTAGACATAAAGCAAGATGTGACTGACACTGAGCTACCATCTTATCAGTTGTGACATTGAGCCAGTGTAGTACTGTGATGTGCCAACCTAGTGCCGTGATGAGGTATCATTTTTTATTATTATTGATACATATTGAAGCAGATGATGATGGAATTCTTTCGAGAATGATGATTTTGCCGATGAAGAAAACTTCTGATGACTCGTAAATGTGCTAGCCAATGTTTCAAGATGATATTGACGATACTTTCCTCCTGATGCCACTGATGATGCAAACCTCTCTCACCTGATGCTGATGAAGAATACCCTTCTTGTTAAGGGGGAGTGTTGAAATAATGTAACTGTGAAGAGTATTCTTATTATTATTGATATATTATTTATAGGATTAATCCCCATTGTGGATTAATCATGTTGGTAATTGAATTAGGACCAAATCCCCTTTTGCGGATTCGTCAACAGACAATTATAATAGGCAGAATAAGAAGTCAGCCCCAACAGTTAATAAGAAGACCCCGAAATATAATAAAGGTGGGTTTACCCTCCCAGATTAAGAAGTTGGCCCTACCAGTGAAGAGACACTTCACACATGCTAGAACTTGTATAAATAAAGGAGGCTAGCGCCTCATTTGAACACACAACTCACTTGCTCATTCTCTTATGAGGCAAGATGCAATTACTAGAGAGAGGAGAAGAAGAGTGGCGAATCTTTTGGGGAGGACTATCTGTATTGGTTTGAGTTATCTCTTGAACATTGTATAAGCTATTTATGATAAGGAATTTTTTGCTGGGTTTTCTTCCCCTAGAGGGTTTCCCAGGATAAATGTTGTGTCTCTTGTGAATGTGTATTTCTTAGTGATCTTGTTCTTATGATGCTCTTATCTATTGGAATGCAAAGAACTGTAATAATGGCATAAAAATTAACACCATCTTCTACCACCACTATTGGAATTTGCAATCAATCCATTGAACCTCACTTTCATCCTACTGATGTTCAGTCTAGAAAAAGAGAAAAAATGTTTAAACCCTTAAAACTGCCATTTACTCTTCATCCATACCCTCCCAATTTTTTAGAGTATCTGCCTCTTTTTGTTGGAGAAGATCATATTATATCTCAGAAGCATTTGGGATATTTTCATAATGTCATTGACAATTTGGAAATCATGCATGAGGATTTTGTTATGAGGTTATTTTCCAAATCTTTGGTTGGAGATGCTACTTTGTGGTTTAAAAATCTAGAGGTTGGTTCCATTGGTTCGTGGGATGAGTTATTTGGTGCATTTTCAAGGCACTGGGGAGAGAAAATATCTCTCGACCAGTACTTTGTTGAGTTTTATGATTTGAAAAGAGGAGAGGATGAATCTCTTGCTATTTTCAATAGGAGATTTTATAGTTTTTATTGCTCATGCCTTTAGATATCCGACCTCTTGAAGTTGTTGCTAGACTGTGTTATGTAACGACTCTTCATCAAGATTTTTCTTTTATTCTCCTAGAAAGGAGGTCTATCAACTTGCAACAAATGTTCATTGATGCTCAAGAGGTCGAGGAAAATATCAAAGCCTTTGGAAATTTTTCAGATGAAGTTAAGGATGAGTAGTGGAATGCAGACATAGCTGGCAGTTACCATGAACAAGAAGGATGCCATGAGAAGGAGTTCACAGAGCAACATGTTGAGGCGAAATATGTTGTCTCTTATTTTGTTAATTATTATATTTAGGAAACCTTTTGTTTACCTATATATGATGATTACAATAACTATGATGAGGCTGATTTAAAAAAAAAATCAGAAATATCCGTTCATCCAGAAAAAGATTCTTTTCAACAGTCTTATGAAATCATTCAACCCATTTACGATAGTTATGAATTCTATCATAGGGAAAAATGTGACTTGGTTGGAGGTAAGTCATTTCCCTTATGCTTTTCTTCATTTAAGCTTTTGAAAGAAAAAATTGAAGTTGCTTATAGAGAAGAAAGAGTTGAGCTACAAAATCACACAAGTTTTTTGGAATATAATGATAACATTATAAGTCAACAACAACCTTTCCATGTTCTCAGTGATCATATGGTTCTCTACATGGATAATTTTATTGAGGTTGAAATGCATGATAAGGAAAATAATTAGATTGTTTCCATTTATTCTAAGAATGATATTGCATTTGAAAACTTAGAACAAGAAAACTCAACATTTGAATAAAAGGACACAATGAAGAAAGAATCTTGTATGTTACTCTATACTTGTGAACATGAAGAAAATATAGAAAAATGCTATCCTTTCCTTTTTATTTATCAACAAGTGGTATTCACACATATTCTTCAATATCATTTTGCATTTCTATTGGAAACATCAGAGAAAGAGACATTTATGAGTTGCCTATAATTAGTCAGTGGAATTGGTTCTTCAAAGTGGATGAGTTTTCATATTGGATTTAATTTTCAATTTGCATTTCCATTAAGCAGGGTTATGCAAGGAATTCAATTAGTAGACAAGGTACTTTCATGGTTGCACTAGATTTTTTATTTCACCTGATCAAGCATCTTAGAGATTAGGTTAGAAGTAGGGGAATAAGCTCATCATACGAGCATTTTTTTTCTTTTAGTTTCTTGGTTACATTAGATCAACATAAGACTTCATAGCCCAATGGATAAGGAACTAGAACTGTAATGTTCTTGAAAGTTCAGAGGGAGCATTCCATCCCCTATGGAGCCAATGTTAGCACATGAAATGTTCAGGAGTTAAAAAAAACTCTGACCTTAGTCCATGAAAGAGTTTTGGTGTCATGATAATTTTCATCATCATGAAAGAAATAGGGGTCAACTTTGGTATCCTAAACCCATACCATTTTCAATATTTTTATACCAAAACAACATCTTAGATTTTCCTCTTGCAAACAAAAACATTATCCACTTCCAACCCTGCACTGCAAACTGTCCATTACAAATCCACGCTGCAAACTGGCGCTACAAACTCTTTGTTTTCTTGATAGATCAAACCCTTTTCAGTTGAGATTCATCTAGGTCCAAGGTTTTAACCTGTCATCTCATATTTTTCTCCTTAGACATGGAAAACCTTGCAATCTTTTCATAAAAGCCTAGTTCAATTTGCGTTGCAAACTGGCTCTGCAAACTTAACCACTGGTGCTGCAAACCCTCTGTTTTACACAAAGTTGCTTCAATTTTGCTCGTCTGCATCTTCATTCAAGTTGGATTTATGTTCTTATTTTCTCACCTCCTACTTGCATCTTGTTCATCCTCCAACTATTTTTGTGCATGCAATTACAATTTAAGTGATGATTTTGGGTCTTGAGATTAATTTAACATCTTCATATGATTTCTCCAAGGTTACTTAAAGTTTGAAGAAGTTTGTAGTAGGCTCTAGAAGGTTTTCCCAACTTCTTAAGAATTTTTTTAAAGTTTGGAATCATTTTGGAGGTAAATAGGCACCTACATGAAAGTTCGCACCACGTGCTATCAAAGGCACTGCGAACTGATAATTTGGGACAATTTGTAGCAATTAACACAAAACATAGTCATTTTTTAATTATAACTTTTAAATTCTGATCCGGGTTCTTCTAAAAGTTGTTTTGGAGATGAATCATAATATCATAGAATTTCTGACCAAAACTCCTCTTGACCTAGTTCGTCGTTTGGGAGAAATGTTGAAATCATCACCTATAGGAATGTTCGCATCACAGTCTGTCAAAGGCATTGCAAATTCTAACAGTTTGATAAATTTGATCTATGGAAGGGTTGCAAGCTGTCAGGGAAGGTTTGAATGGTTTCCTAGGAGGTAGTTGGACATGAGGGACATGTTTTCTATCACCAGATAAAGCAGCATGACCTGTTTCAAAAGGAATTTATCACAATAGACAAGATCCAAAAAAATAGGAATTTATTATTTTTTTGTTGGAATCTTTTGTAACATACTCCTAAATGGAGGAGGATCCTATGTAGATCCTTGGTTTTGACCTCCTTAGAGTAAAGATATATCATTCACTATATATGAAGGGGATTTTGATAAGGAAAGGGTTGGATTCATGATCCAAGAGAGGAGAAAAAACTCTTATCTTTAGTCTCATACTGTAATAGAGTTTTCCTAATGTATGTACTAGACACCAGAAACTTTAATGGTGAAAAATCAGTCTTTTTCCTACTGTCATTTTTTTTCTATCTCACTTTGGTATTAGTCTCTGGTGAAGGATTCATCATGATGCTTGCTTCTTAATGACAATAAATGATTTATTGTTGGTATTTTATGAAAGTTAATCAAAGTGGTTTTCTCTTTGGATTAAGTAGTTCTTATTCAAATGAGTTTTCTTCCATATGTGTTCCATAAATACCTGATGTAACCTGATACACATTGTTCACTTTCCTTGCTAAGTCTTCTATATTTCATTTATATCTTTTAACATTGATTTGAAGCTATTCAAATCCTTGCTTGCTGGTGTGTATTTCATCGAAGGTTTTGTGATTGACATCATAAACTGAGTTTCACATCCATTTTCCACACCTTTTAAAATATAATTATTCACATTATGATGGGTATTATGATTACATATACAACAATATAGGTGTGAATTCTAGTGCTAACATTTTTGGCGTCATTGTCAGGGACAAAGTTGAAGATATTCCCTGGGTTGTACGACACAAATTACTACCAGTTCTTGATGGTGAGCAAGGATTGGTGAAAGAACAAACTGCAATTTTTCACCATGGTGACTCCACACATTTGAAGAAATTTCTGGTGATTAAAATCAAGTTACATGACTCCACCAAGGAATGAGTTCAAAAAAAAAATGGAAGGAAGACGCACGAAGTCCAGGTATCAAGATACAAGTTTTCTTCAAGAGCTCATATTATTTTTTATCAGTTCTTTCCTGTCCTTTCCTTCATATATCAGGAGAATCATCCTTTCCTTTGTTTACTATGATGACCATAAGCCTACTATTGTATATCTCTCTTTGAAATAAGAAGGCATGCATTCTTCTTACATAGTTGATGTTGACCCTAGTCGTTCATATGAAACATATGAGAACAATTTTTGTATTCAAATCCTTCCTGAACATGATCAAACCTGTAACCATGTGAATGATACAACCGATTCACCACCTTCTTTGATCATAGTACCATATTCTACCACCAATACTAGAATTTTCAATCAATCCATTGAACCTCACTTTTAGCATACTGATGTTCAGTCTAGAAAAAGAGAAAAAATGTTTAAACCCTTAAAAATGCCATCTACTCTTCATCCTTACCCTCCCAAGTTTTTAGAGTATCTACCTCTTTTTGTTGGAGAAGATAATATTATAGCTAAGAAGCATTTGGGATCTTTTTAGAATGTCATTGACAATTTGGAAATCATGCATGAGGATGTTTTTATGAGTTTATTTGCCAAATATTTGGTTGGAGATGCTGTGTTGTGGTTTAAAAATATAGAGGCCGGTTCCATTGGTTCGTGAGATGAGTTATTTGGTGCATTTTCAAGGAACTGGGGAGAGAAAAAACCTCTTGACTAGTACTTTGCTGAGTTTTATGATTTGAAAAGAGGGTAGAATGAAGCTCTTGCTATTTTCAACAAGAGATTTTATAGTTTTTATTGCAAAATTCCTTTAGATATCCAACCTTCTGAAGTTGCTTCTAGACTATGTTATTTAACAATTCTTCATCCATATTTTTCTCTTCTTCTCCTAGAAAGGAGGTATGTCACCTTTCAAAAAATGTTCATTAATGCTCAAGAGGTTGAGGATAATCTCAAAGCCTGTGGAAAATTTTGAAATCAAGTTAAGGATGAGGAGTGGAATGCAGACATAGCTGACAGTGAACATGAACAAGAAGGATGCCATGTGAAGGAGTTGGCAGAGCAACATGTTGCGGAGCAAGATGTTGTCTCTTATTTTGTTAATTATGATCTTCAGGAAGCCTTTTGTTTACCTGTATATGATGAGTACAATAACTATGATGAGAATGATTTAAAAAAAAACATCAGAAATATCCTTTCATCCAGAAAATGATTCTTTTCACTAGTGTTATGAAAACATTCATTCCATTTACGACAGTTATGACTTCTATCATAGGGAAAATTATGACTTAGTTGGAGGTAATTCATTTCCCTTATGCTTTTCTTTATTCAATCTTTTGAAATAAAAATTTGAAGTTGTTTATAGAGCATAAATAGTTGAGCTTCAAAATCACACAAGTTTTCTGGAACATAATGGTATCATTATAAGTCAACAACAACCTTTCCATGTTATTAGTGATCCTATGGTTCTATATATGGATAATTTTATTGAGGTTGAAATGCATGATAAGGAAAATAATCAGAATGTTTCCATTTATTCTAAGAATGATCTTTCATTTGAAAACTTAGAACAAGGAAAATCAACATTTGAAGAAAGTGATACAATGAAGAAAGAAGCTTGTATGTTACTCTATACTTGTGAACAAGAAAGAACTATAGACACATGCTTTTCTTTCCTTTTTATCAATCAAAAAGTGGTATTCAAACAATTTCTTCAATATCCTTTTGCATTTATGTTGGAAACATAAGAGAAAAATATCTTTATGAGTTGCCTAGAATCAATCAGTGGAATTGGTTCTTCAAAGTGAATGAGTTTTCAGATTGGATTTAATTTTCAATTTGAATTTCCATTAAGCAAGGTTATGCAATGAATTCAATCAGTAGACAAGGTCCTTGCATGGTTTCACTATATTTTTTATTTCACCTGATCAATCATCTCAGAGATCAGGTTAGAAGTAAGGGAATAAGCTCATCATATGAGCATTTTTTTGTTTCTTTTAGTTTTTTGGTTTGCAGTAGATCAACATAAGATTTCGTAGCGCAATGGATAAGGAACTAGAACTTCAATGTTCTTGGTAGATCACAGGGAGCATGCCATCCCCCGTGGAGCCAATGTTAGCACATGAAATGTTTAGGAGTTAAAAAAAATTCTGACCTTAGTCCATGAAAGAGTTTTGGTGTCATGATAGTGTTCATCATCATGAAAGAAATAGGGGTCATATTTGGCATCCTAAAACTTGGGAATTTTCAATATTGTTATACCAAAGAAACATCTTAGAGTTTCCTCTTGAAAACAACAACATTATCCACTACCAACCCTACGCTGCGAACTATCCATTACAAATATGCGCTGCAAACTGTGCGTTGCAAACTCTATGTTTTCTTGATAGATCAAACCATATTTAGTTGAGATTCATCTAGGTCCGAGGTTTTAACCTGTCAACTCATATTTTATCCTAAGATGTGGAAAATATGGAAATATTTTCATAAAAACCTAGTTCACTTCGCGCTGCAAACTGGCACTGCGAACTTAACCATTGGTGCTAGAAACCCTCTGTTTTACACAAAGTTTCTTCAATTCTACATATTTACATCCTCATCTAGTTTGAATTTATGTTATTATTTTCTCACCTCCTACTTGCATCTTGTTCATCCTCCAATTGTTTTTGTGCATACAATTACAACTTAAATGATGATTTTGGGTCTTGAGCTAAATTTAACATCTTCGTATGATTTCCCCAAGGTTACTTCATATTTCAAGAGGTTTGTAGCAGTATATGGAAGGTTTTTTCCAACTTATTATGCATTTTTTTAAAGTTTTGAATCATTTTGGAGGTAAACATGCACCTACAGGAAAGTTCGCAGCGCGTGCTGTCAAAGGCATTGCGAACAGGTAATTTGGGATAGCTTGTAGCAATTACCACACAACATAGTCATTTTTTAATCACAAATTTTAAATTTCGATTTGGGTGCTTCTAAAATTTTTTGTGGAGATGATTCATAATTTCATCGACTTGCTGACCAAAAATCAGCCTAACCCAATTCATTTTTTGGGAGAAAAGTTGAAATAATGACCTACAGGAAAGTTCTCAGCACATGATGTCAAAGGCGCTGCAAACTCTAACAATTTGATAAATCTGAGCTATGGGAGGTCTTTTAGCTTTCAGGGAAGGCTCAAATAGTTTCCTAGGAGGTATTTTTATATGAGGGTTATGTGTTCTATCACCAGATCAAACAACATGATCTGTTTCAAATGGAATTTATCACAATAGACAAGATCCCAAAAAATAGGAATTTGTTATGTTTTTGTGGCAATATTTTGTAACATACTCCTAAATGGAGGAGGATCCTATGTAGCTACTTGGTTTATAACTTCGTAGAGTGGAGAGAGACCATTCAATATATACGAAGGGGATTTTTATAAGTAAAGGGTTGGATTCATGATCCAAGAGAGGAGAAAAACTCTTATCTTTAGTCTCATATTGTAACAAAGTTTTCCTGATGTATGTACCAGACTCAAGAATCTTTAATGGTGAAAAATTAGTCTTTTTCCTATTGTCATTTCTGTTCTATCTCACACTTTGGTATTAGTCTCTAGTGAAGGATTCATCATGATGCTTTCTTCTTTTTTACAGTAAATGATTTATTGTTGGTATTTTATGCAAGTTAATCAAAGTGTTTTTCTCTTTGGATTAAGAAGTTCTTATTCAAATGAGTTTTCTTCCATATGTGTTCCATAAATACCTGATGCAACCTGATACACATTGTTCACTTTCCTTTCTAATTCTTCTATCTTTCATTTATATCTTTTAACATTGATTTGAAGCTATTCAAACCCTTTCTTGCTGGTGTGTATTTCATGGAAGGTTTTGTGATTGACATCATAAACTGAGTTTCACATCCATTTTCCACACCATTTAAAATATTATTATTCACATTCTGATGGGTATTAGGCTTACATATACAACAATATAGGTGTGACTTCTAGTGATAACAAAATTTATGCAAAATAATCGTCATAGTCATGCCAAAAATAAGGCTACACACAAGTCTAGCATTGGAAGAAGAGATCATTTTGGGGGTCATAACACAACCATACCTCAACAAACAAGGTTGACACCTCAAAAAATGGATGAAAGAAGAGAAAAAGGACTATGTTTCAATTGTGACAATAAGTACAGTAAAGGGCATAAATGCGTTGAGAAGAAATTATTCTACATAGACTGTGAAGAGGAAGAAGATAGTGTACCTAAACCAACAAAAATGACACCTCACCAAATGGCTGAAACAAGAGAAAAAGTGATATGTTTCAATTGTGACAACAAGTATAGTAAGGGGCATAAATGTGGTGAGAATAAATTATTCTACATAGACTGTGAAGAGGAAGAAGATTAGGATTGTAACTATCACAAGACCCATATCTAGAAGAGACTACTCCAACAATATATTGTCATGCATTGGCCGAAATCGTTACTCCACAAACCATCAAGATACAAGGATACATCAAAAATAAAAAGGTAACAATATTGATTGATTTGGGTAGCACCCATAAGTTCACCAATTACAAATTAGCAAAATATCTCAATTGCTTTGTATATCCTGCACCAGAGTTTCAAGTAATGATTTCAAATGGAGGTATCATAAATTGTTCAGGGAAATTCCATAGTATTAATATCAAAATGGGGGAGTATTTTCTAGATATCCCTATGATTTGAATCCAAATGGGGGGTGTTGATGTTGTATTAGGGGTCCAATGGTTGCAATCACTTGGAATTGTTGCCTTTGATTTTCAAAATATTTTCATGATAATTTCCTCAATTGGAAAAGAAATTGAGCTTAGAGGTATACAAGGGAAACCCTCTAAAGTGATAATCTCTAATGGCATGGAAAAATTACTCAAAAAGGGACAACAGGGTGTAATTGCACAATTGTGCTCACTTTTTATTCAAACATCTATAGCCCCTGCTCCATCAGATCTCCAAATAATTATCAACAATCATTCCAAGGTATTTGGTGAAATTCCTAAGGGTCTTCAACCTACTTGAGATCATGAACATGCTATTCATTTGCAACCAGGAAGTGTACCACCTAACATTAGGCCTTACATATATCCATATGAACAGAAGAGTGAGATTGATCACATGATCCAGGAAATGTTAGAGGTTGGAATCATTCAACATATCCAAAGTTCTTTCTCTTCACCAGTGGTGTTGGTTACAAAAAAGGATGGTTCATGGCGTATGTGTCTAGATTATAGACATCTAAACAAAATTACCATCAAACATAAGTTTCATATCCCTGTCATTGATGAATTATTAGATGAATTACATGGAGAAAAGTTCTTTACTAAGTTGGATCTTCATTCTGGATATCATCAAATCAGAATGAGGTAGGAAGACATTCATAAAACAACTTTTAGAACACATGAAGGTCATTATGATTTTTTGGTTATGCCATTTGGACTGACTAATGCACCTTCAACATTTCAAAGCTTGATGAATTATGTTTTCAATCCCTTCCTTAGAAAATTTGTGATAGTAATTTTTTGATGACATACTAATCTATAACAAGTCTTGGGAAGAGCATGTACAACATGTTGATAAAGTAGTAAAACTATTGGAAGAACAACACCTTTAAGAAAAACCTTCCAAGTGTGCCTTTGGGGTTCAAGAAGTGGAATATTTGGGTCATATTGTATCTCATGAAGGTGTAAAAGTGGACCCTAACAAAATTAAAGCTATGAGGGAATGGAAAATTCCCAAAACCTTGAATAAACTTAGAGGATTATTAGGATTTAAAAGCTATTACCACAAGTTTTTCAAGAACTATGGTCAAATAGCAACGACTCTAACAAAATTATTAAAGAAGGAAGCATTTTCTTGGACTGAAGAAGCAACCAAATATTTTGAAAAACTTAAGAAGGACATGTGTACAACTCCTGTCTTGGCCACACTTGAATTTACAATTTTTTTTATTGTGGAGTGTGATTCCTCAAGTCATGGAATTGGTGTAGTTTTAATGCAGGAAGGAAGGCCCCTTGCCTCTAGAAGAAACCAACTTAAAGGAAAAAAAATAGTCAAACCCATTTATGAAGAAGAAATGTTAGCCATACTACATGAAATTTAGAAATGGCGCCCCTACCTAATAGGAAGACACTTCAACATAAAAACAAATCATGACAGTTTGAAGTACTTCTTGGAGCAACAATTATCTTCAGAAGAGCAGAAAAAATGGGTTACAAATATGTTGGGTTATTTCTTTGAAATTATTTACAAAAAAAGAAAACATAATGTTGTGGCAGATTCCCTTTCCAGGAAAGAAGAAGAAACAAAAGGTTCACTATGTGCTATTTCTATCCTACAATTTGATTGGGTGGAAGAAGCAAACATAGAATGGGATAAAGATCAAGAGGTATGCAAGATCATTCAAATACTACATGAATACCCCATTTCAGTAGATAATTTTTTATGGAAGAATGATTTTCTATGGTATCATGATCGCCTATACTTATGTAAGAATTCCCAACTCAAACAGAAGATCCTTCTGGAATTGCACACTTCTCCTATAGGGGATCATTCAGGATTCTTGAAAACATACCATAGGATCAAGAAGGATTTTTTCTAGGAAGGTGTTAAAAATGATGTTCAAAAGTTTGTGTCTGAATGTTTGGTCTGCCAAAAAAATAAGGGAGAGACAATTAAGACTCCAAGTCTCCTACAACCATTAGCTATACCAAGCCAATGTTGGGAATAAGTTTCCATGTATTTTATTACAGGTTTACCCAAATCCAAAGGAAAAATGTCATCATGGTAGTAGTGGATCGACCAACAAATTATGCCCATTTTGTTCTCTCTTTCTCATCCTTTTAAATCAAGTACAGTAGAAACAACATTCATGGAATAAATTCAAAAACTATATGGAGTCCCCAAGATTATTGTAAGTGTCAGAGACCCAATTTTCACAAGAAATTTTTGGTTTGAATTATTTTCTTGTTTGGGTACTCAATTGGCTCATAGTTCATCCTAACACCCTGAATCTGATGGGAAAAATGAGATTGTGAATAAATGTCTAGAAGGATATATTTTATGATTTGCAGTCAATAAAAAAATACAATGGGTCAAGTGGTTTCCCTTGGCAGAATGGTGGTACAACACATACTTCCATAATTCATCAAAAATGTCCCCATTTCTAGCACTTTATGGATATCATCTTCCATCCATCACATCACCCTTGAAAGGGAATACAAAGGTTCAATAAGTGGAGGACCACATAGGGAGCCAACAAGAGGTTCTCAAACTATTGAAGGATAACTTTGTTATGGAACAAAATAGTATGAAACAACAAGATGATCAACATCACAGTGAAATGGAATTTGAAGTGGGGGATTCAGTATTTCTAAGGCTACAACCATACAAACAAATGTCCCTCAAGAAAGAAAATAAGGACAATAAATTAACACCCAAATATTATGGCCTCTATAAGGTTTTGCAAAGGATTGTAAGTATGGCTTACAAATTGGAGTTGCCTCCATATTCATGTGTACATCCAGTCTTCCATGTTTCTTTCTTAAATAAGGTCATCAACAACAAGATCCTAGTCCAAAATATTTTACCAGAGATCAATGAAGAAGGGAAAATCATACTATAGCTAGAAACGATCTTTGAAACAGGAATTAAGTAGCTGAGAAATTGAGCAATTATAGAGTACCTCATCAAATGGAAGAACCTACTAGTGGAAGAGGCGACATGGGAAGATGAGTTCTTCATGTAGAAACATTCGTGGTTAGTCAAGAGTTGAGGACAACACTTTTTTGAAGGGGAGGGGCATGTTAAGCCTTAGAAAAATACCTATTCTATGTATAAAACCCCTTATGAAGCTCTAGATATTGAATTATTAGATTTCTAGTAGGTCAGATAGAACCCTTCATTGCACCCTTTCATAATAATTGTAACCCTTTGTCTCTTATATATATATCAAGGATATAGTATTGGGATCATCTTACCTCAAATCATATTGTTTTCTGAAGTGGACATATAGTAAAGGAGGTTTCCCCCTCGAAGTGGACTGTAATTTATTGATTTCTTATCATTTTTAAGGTGTTGAACCTATGATATATTTGTCAAAATTACTAAATTATTAATTGTTCAACATGTTATTCTATCCATAGGCTGTTAGATTCACCTTAAAGCTGCCTCACATGTCTATCTTGTATTTCTTCTAAACTCGCTCCTTCTCAAACTTAAATTAA
>ML832323.1:87939-106906 GCA_009831015.1 Picea engelmannii | reverse complement strand
GTTGCTTGCATCTATGTCTGTTCATAATGTATTACATGTATCATTACTCAAGAAATATATACATGATGCTGATCATGTTATTGATTGGAATGTGATTCAGGTGGAGCAAGAAGGCGCTTTTCAAGTGCATCCGGTACGCATTCTGGACTGAAAAATCAAGCAGCTCCAGAATCGAGCCATGGGGCTTGTAAAGGTCCAATGGACCTGGTATGGTCCTGAGGATGCTACTTGGGAGCATGAGGATGCAATGCAGGCATAATGCCCACATATTTTTGAGGAGTTTTGAAATTTTGTTGTATATGGGTACATGATGCACTGAGGACAATGCATAAATAAGGTGAGGGGATTTTAATATCCCTAGGCCGAACCCAATTGTAATGTAAATGAAAATGTACTTAAGCTGGTGAGCTGTTTGATATCATTTTGTATGCACATTTCATGGCATAGTGCGCGCATGTACTGCGCAGTAAAATGAGGAAGTTTGCACATTCCACGATACCACATGCAACAACATAAGTGCGCGTGATTTTGAGGCTAGGTAGCCTTTTGTGTATATGCTACATTTTATAGGCTGGTGAGCCAGTTATTATAAGATAGGATGATTATGTTTTAATTAGGCCAGAGAGCTTAGATGTTAAAGGCCAGTGCACCTATTTTTTTATATGTCTCATAATTAATATAAAGTACATCACTGTGCACAGAATGACCACGATAAAAGAGATGGGGGACTAAACTTCACTAGTTAGGGAAAGGGTGGGGATAAAAGTTAAGGAAAAGGGATAAGTTAGGGAGCTTAAGCCAAAAAGGAATATTATATTAATATTTCTTAAATCATAAATTATGGATAATTATTTTATCCTAAGTTCTAAAGTTGGGTACAAGTGGGCCAAAGTAGCTCCCAACATGAAAAGTGTCAAGTAGGGGAAATGCATACATATTGTAGGGACTTAGTTCATTTTCCCATATTTTCCATCATTCTTCCCATCATTCTTGCCATCATTCAGTCATCTAGTCAATCATCCATGAGCATGCACACATCCATTGAGCTAGCCTTTGTATCTTCATGACTGTACCTGAACCATTATCCATAGCCTTTTTCTGTTGGTGTAGCTGGTTAGCTTGGGAGCTAGACTGAAGAAGCGGGTTGTCATTCCTATGAGATATTGAAGAGGCGGGTTTTCAGGCCTGTGAGCGATTCTTTGGGTGAGAGAATTGCTGGGAATTGATTTCCCAAAGGTGCTAAATTGCAGCTACAATGATCTGAGACTTCCTGTCCAAGCTATTCCTAAAGCTCGGAAAGGAAGTGAGGCAGCCGAAGGAATTTTGAGAAAAGAAGGGGCACACTTCCTGGGTGGGATAAGCATGTGGGGAATGAGGTACTGTAGGCTGTTAGTTGAGTTGGCACCTGAGACAAAGTCTTTCTTGTTGTCTACAAGCCTTTAGCCTGGTTAGGAATTCCTTTACCCGGGTGGAGTTTAGTCCCAGCTTAGGGGTGACCCACAATTGAGAGTGATGAGCAGTGTGGTCTAAGTCTGGGAGGTTCGTGGAAGGCCTACACACAGTTGGTGACATTCTTACCAAGATAAGTGCCAATTGTGTGATAAATTTATATGCTGCATTGTTATTTACGTGCTTATTTTTATGGGTTATCATATGTGTGGTTATAACTGTGTTTATTTTTATGTGTATTTCATGTATATGATGCATGCATATGTTTAATTTTATTTTAGTGTGAATCTATATATTTACAAATGTATTTGTATGTTTATGTTTTATTTATAATGCTTCCGCAAAAGTTCTGTGTGTGTATATTTTAATTGCATACAGTTCGAAAAATTTATGTGGCATATATTAGTTGGATGCTGGGTATGTTACAGTATGTTTCGCAGAGATAACAATAAGAGTTCTTTGGCATAGCATGGCCTGGCATGGGTGGCCGGGGACATTACACCCAATATTGTGCATCCTTACAACCTTCAAGGAACGAGTTCAGTAGATAAGGGGCCCAACTTATCGAGCTCCCATTTGCACATTGTGTCGCGACTGCTACTAATCCTACAGTCACTTCTTATTTTTGACACTTGCACATTCATTTACAACCGAGCAATATTGTTTCCAATCGTGTTGCAGGATCATTGATGTCGTTGATCTTGATACCTCTGTTACCCCTTTCCACACCATACTTTGATTTGATCTCAATTGAGATGGCTTTCGCCTTAGTTTCATCTTCTAGGTATTGTTTTGACTTCTCCCCATCTGTGGGTAGCCCTGTAATTTTTGCGATGAGGTAGACATTGATAGGMACTAGCCTATCCATCCAAAATATGCCTCCATGCACCCTTGCTAACAACTGTTTGACACATCCGTTTATGTGTTTCCTGTGCCCGAAGTGTGGTATGTCCAATAAGTTCATGATGTCGGTGTTGTACAGTCTCAAGATCCATTRTGCAGGCTCCAACAATGGTGCGCTTGATGACCCTTCTCCTCTGTTCTATAGTGAAAAATTATAGATCTGAAAKCTTTGTGCTCTGTAGAAGTAAGATAAGTGGAATTTTTTGTTTCAACAGTATGGATCTAGGTATGTTTGATATATTCTATCCTAKCTTGAAAACTAGGGCACTAATAGATGAAAKAAGGTTTGACATATGTAGATCTGATAAGAATAGTGAAAGATATGTTATACCTATGCATAGAAAGAATGTTTGGACTAACAAGTGGATGCAAGATCCTAGAAAKAAATGTTTGCAGGTTAGCTACCATGATCCTAGCACGTAGTACATGAAAGGCTAGGGATAATTTAAAATAAAGAGAGGATTAACCCTTTGTTACATTTGCAAAAAACGGGGACATATTGCTAAGGAATGCCCTAGGAGAAGACCTAGTTGTCTTTGTTGCAAAGCTATGGACCATGAAGTATTGGATTTCCCTAGAATGATTGCTAATCTTGAAGGAATGAACATGAGACAAGAAAACCCTAAGGTAGATCCAGAAGCTACAATTATGGCAGAACCCCAGAAAGAATCAAAGAAAGTATTGCTACAGATAAAAGGCACCTTGAATGACCACCGACATGTCATCTTATCAGAGATCTTCAAAGAAAAATCATGCATAGAATCAAGAATAGGAGACTTCGACATTGACTGTGTTCTAGATGAGGAAACACAAGTGAAAATCATGACAGAAATAACTTGGGAAGCTATAGGAAGGCCTGCTATGATTCCTTCATTAGGAGGAATAGGACTATTCAAAGGAGAGTTTATAAACATATGCAGAAAGCTCACGCAGATACTTATGAATTCCAATGGGACTTCGACATAGGAGGATTTCAAGATTGTTAAATTTATTGAGAACGACACCCCATTTACCATGTTACTAGTAAAACCTTGGATTGAAAGAGATCAGGCTAGAAGGAAGGAAGAAGAAGAAGTTTTAGAGCAGAATAAACAAGAGTTAAAATATTTCATGACTAGAAGGATTGCACACTTGATTGAAGAACAAAAGAACAGATCGAAGTTATTTAACACCAGAGACCCAGATGTCGAAGTTGCAAGAACACTAGAAGACCCACAGAAGATTGAATTACCTATTCCAGATAAAGAAGAAGTATCACCCTTGAATCTTAGGAAAGAATCTCAACAATTCGAAGTAACTATGCCAAAAGCAGATAAGAATCAAAATGGAAAAATGAATTCTGAGATGAATCTCACTGGAAAGAAGGCCAGAAAGCTAAGTAAGAAGAGAGATAATATCGAAAAGTTATAGAAGGTTCCAGAGCGAACTTCACAGAGAGGAAATTTGCAAAATTGGAGCTTCGCTGGGATAACAAAACAACGCCACATGGCACTTCACCAGGTTGAAGAAATATAGTCATTGGGAACAATATAATATTTCCGTCGACCCTTCGAATGGGTAGAAAGGCATTTATGGTTCACCACCAGACCATTGGACCACGTCGTAATGGAAAGAACATAGTTAATAAAGGCTTCTCACCCATTGCAAGAGATCCATTTCCAAGTTATCTATTTATCCTGTCGTGCCATGCACCAAGAACACTTTTGATAACCATGAATCTGAGCCCATAGACTTGTTGATTTTACACAGTGATCATTGCGCTATTGTCCTCTATCCCATTGCAGTGTCTAAGTTACTCCTCGAACCCGAGATTTCCAACCCCGAGCATGTATGTCGAACAAGTTCAGCGCTGCAGAGAAATTTGTTGAGAAGTTCTCATCAACCTCATGACTGAATGAGTAATGTTGATGTATGCAGTTATACAAGCATCATCGACGAGAGGACTACAAGCCTCTTCGTCTACTACTCATGGAGTTGGATCATCCCGACCCTCAGCGGAAAAGAGAACCAAGAAAAGACGACCTAACAAATGTGAAGTTGATTCCAACCATAGTTCCCAATTACATCCTACCTCTGGCTGGCATGGTGAATCATGATAGTGTGCCAAAAGATTTCGAGTACACCATGGTCAATGCGTACCTCCCGAAGGGGATACGTGCAGTTCGAACAGAGCAGGATAAGATCATAACATTGAAGTTCAACAACTTCAACCTCAGAGATTGCAAGATCTATGGTATGATCACCCCATACAAGTACATAACCAGAACGAAGGGGAAGAATTCAAAGATAATCCCCCAACTATGAACGATGAACCTTGCGCAGCCCACCCTGCTAAATGTCATGAAGATCCCACACTTTGGAAGACACCAGGAAGTCAAAGCATGTGTCAAGATGCTACTGTCATGTTACCATGGAGGCTACTTATGGAGAGACCTCCATATTACAGTTGACCCAATGCTGATCCATAGGATCACAGATTGAGTATGCAAGGACTCGACCTACAAGAGTTTTATCCCGGAAAAGTTGCAGATCATGTGATGGAACAGAAGATCAAGGATACATATGGCAATGTTGAGAAGGGAACAAGATGATACAAGGTAGCTTTCATCCAGAGTTGCACAGTGAACCTAGCATGTCAATTGATAGCTGGAAAGTTAGTAAGGAAGAACCGACCTATGCAGGTCATCGGCTTTGTCGTTGACCTCACAGGGAAGTGCGTGGAAGGCCTACAGATGAACTGGGTGAAGTACCTACTTAACCAATTGGAACTAGACTGTCGAGAAGCATGGGATTAGGTTATGAATTTCATTTTAGCTGGCTCCTGATCCTCATTGAATTTGTTTCCTGGGAGATGCCGAAAGGTGCGACCTTCCCAGACATAGAGCCATTTGAACTGCTTGTTGTGAATTTCGGTACCCTCTGGTATTCAAGTGATATGAAAAAATAGTGGCAATCAAATGTTGTGTTTCATACATATTACCTCCAGCTAAAGAGAGTCATCAAAGCTAAGCCTCACATGAATCTAAACACCTTACAAAGGTTCCAACCCGTGATGAATTTCAACGCAGATCGACACTTCATCTACATTACAGCACGAGCAGATGAACATAAAGAGCATCTCCAGTCATATTATAAACTTACAAAAGAATACCTTGAGGAGATCACTAAGGAATGGTCTATTTACCTCCTTATCCCCACCAACCCTGTAGAGATATATTATCTTGACAACCCATAGGACACTCATAAATAAAAGAATACACCTAAGAAGACTTAGGAGGTCCAAAATTTAAGTAACACCTCAAGAAAGACTGCTTCAGTTTCACCTGACCGAGGGGGTGATGACGAAGTAGAAGCTGAACAGAAGCCAGGCAAAGTAACACTACCCAGAGACAAGGTTGAGCCCTTGAAGAAGAGGAAGGTTTCCCTCCTGAAACCTTCTTCCCAGAAGAAATCGAAAGCCACCATGACAAAGATGCAGACTGTCCTCACCTTTGATGATTTTGACTTCATCATAGCAACCCTGAACATCGCTTCACTGGAAATAACAGAGAAACAAGAATCCAAGAAGGAATAAATGTATGAGAGAATTGGAGTCGAACTCTGAGGGATATATTAGGCCCTTCAGTACAACTGCATAATCTCCACTGCACCCATACCATCGAGAGAACCAGAGTTGGGAAATGAGCTGGCCCAGCTCCACCAAATAGATGATACAGTCGAAGCTCACCTTCGACGAGCACAAGAAGAAACAAAACAAGCCACCCAGGCCTTGAAGCAAGTGCAAGTCATACTCATAGAACAACGCAACGCTAAAGAACAGGAAAAGATTGCTCTCCAAGCGAAGTTCGAGGAATAAAAAGCACAGATGCAACAAGGAAAAGAACAATTGCTCACGGAGCAACTCAAAGTGAAAGAAGCGGTCAACAGAGCACTTCACTCTATGATAGTCTTAGAAATAAAGACAAAGGACTGAGTCATGTAGCAACTATATCAACTCATATAATCTATCCAACAACTACAACAATGCATAGTTGACTTAGAGCTTCGCACAGTGCTCGATACTCCGTAGAATGTAAGAGATCAAAGATAAGAAATTTCTCGGAGCGCAGTTGAAAGGATAAAGGCCCTTGCATGGAATGAAAGCAACTGAGTAATCGCAGTGCCCAGATGTATGAGAAACTCATTGAGAACCTAGAATTGCAGGAACTGGTGTCACAGCTCTAGGAAGCAAAGCAGAAAGCAGAGACAATATAGACACAGTTGAAGTCCCTGTCAGCTGTGGAAAGAATGAAGTGATCCCAAGAGAAACGCACTGCCCAACAACAGATCCACACTATCCAAAGTAGATTTATGGAAGTAACTCAACGACTCCAACCTGTGCAAGATAAGTCTTACCAATTTTTCATAGAGGTTGAAGGCCGAGGAGAAAAACTCGACCAGGTTGTCACTGCAGCTGGACAGTGCCTGGAGGGACCTGTTAATTATGCATTCATCCAAGAGTTCGATGAATAGGAGGTTGTGGCACAACAACAAGTCGAAGCATATTGAACCATGCTCGAGGCTTTCGAAGAAGAACTACCGAGATCAGAGTGACTCGGGATGAGCACAAGTGAGTGTTGGGGGCATGTTGGCCCTTGAACAAGTTTCGGGAGATCCTTGGTCAAGTTTGACCTATTTTGGGACTTCGACAGCCTATCGAAAGTGGAGCACAAGCTGAAGCAGGGATCATGGGATCTCGGCCCCTTTTTGGGATTTGATATTATGTAACGGGTATGGGGACGTTGGCCCATGGGTTTAATCATATGTATATCTATGTGATATTGTCTAAGTGATAAGTATGGATTGTAGATGCTTTGTGTATATTGTGTGAGACTTGCAGAGCTACGTGCAAGTAATTGTAAGAAGGCTTGGTGTTATACCCTAACTTGAAGAAGGAGGATCTGGCGGAGTGCGCAAAGATCTCCTTTCTTCTGCGGAGTATGATTTTGATGCTATGTGCATGTAAGAAGCTTGAACGAAGATAATAAAGAAGACAATTTGGTGTATGTATCCTCAGGGTGGGGGTGAACCACATACATGTTGTGTTGCTATGTTTTGTGTGATGTGTTGATGTGTTTATGTATTTAATTGCTAAGTGCTTTGATATAGATAGATAGTTATGTTTATGCTTTGTGATAACTATGTATATGGATGTTAGATATAACCTATGTGAATGTGCTTAGTGCTTGAATCTGCTAGATCTAGTCTACCTCTCTATGATAAATGCTTAAATACATCTGATCTGAATGAATGATGCGATGCTCTATTTTATCTACAGAGTATATAGTGTTCAAATATTGATGAACTGTCGGTGCTAAGTTCTCTATTAATTATTACAATCACATATCTGTGTCCTAGATAAGGTTGCAGACACCTGAGTCATGCAACCACCCCTACCTCTACCTCAGGTGAGACTTCATCTGCTTCGCAGGTGTTGCCGAAAGGGCCGATAGTTAGGGTTTTGTTGGTGCGTTGTTTTAGTGTTGAACCTTGGGTCTGCCCCTATGCCAACAACATGTAAGGAAGGACTTGGGGGAGTCCTCATGCAAAATGGACATGTCATTGGTTACGAGTCCAAAAATCTTAAGGAGCATGAGAGGAACTTTTCCACACATGACTTGGAGCTTGTTTCCATTGTCCAATCCTTGAGGATGTGGAGGCATTATCTCATGGGGAGGAGATTTGAATTAAGGACAAACCACATTGGCCTGAAGTATCGTTTTGAACAACCAACCTTGAATGCCAGGAAAACAAGATGGCTAGAATTTTTAAGTGAATACGACCTCGATATCAAGCATATCAAAGGAAAAGAGAATAAATTTGTCGATGCACTTAGTAGAAGAGTGCATCTCATGCATGCTACTATTGTCAGTATGCATTAGTCATAATTGAAGAGAAGAATTTTAGATGGTCTTGCAACAGATCAACATTACCTATAGGTAAAGGAAAGCTTACAGCAAGGAGATGTTCAACAGAAAATAAAGGAGTATGAGATAAAGTAAGATGGATTACTCATGCATAAGAATAGAATCTATGTTCCTAGTTCTAGAGAACCGAGGAATTTGGTATTGAAGGAAATGCATTATGTTCCTTATGTTGGACATCCTAGTTACCAGAAAATGATTACAGCAGTAAGAAGCCATTTGTTTTGGCCAAAAATGAAAAAGGATGTTTCTAATTACATCGCTAGATGTATGGAATGTTAGAAGGTGAAAGTTGAACATAGGCATCCAGCAGGGTTGCTACGGCCTTTACCCATTCCAGAGAAGAAATGGGAAGTGATCACCATGGATTTCATCATAGGATTACCCAGAACGAATAAGAAACATGATTCCATCATGGTGGTGGTTGAAAAATTAACAAAGGTTGCTCATTTTGTTCCTATAAAGAAAACACACACATCGGCTAATATTGCAGAAATTTACATGAGAGAGATTGCTAGGTTGCATGGGATATCTAGGACAATTGTCTCAGACAGAGATACAAAGTTTACCTCCAATTTCCAGAGGGGATTGTTTAAAGTATTTGGTACAAATATAAACTTTAGCACAACATACCATCNGACCTCGATATCAAGCATATCAAAGGAAAAGAGAATAAATTTGTCGATGCACTTAGTAGAAGAGTGCATCTCATGCATGCTACTATTGTCAGTATGCATTAGTCATAATTGAAGAGAAGAATTTTAGATGGTCTTGCAACAGATCAACATTACCTATAGGTAAAGGAAAGCTTACAGCAAGGAGATGTTCAACAGAAAATAAAGGAGTATGAGATAAAGTAAGATGGATTACTCATGCATAAGAATAGAATCTATGTTCCTAGTTCTAGAGAACCGAGGAATTTGGTATTGAAGGAAATGCATTATGTTCCTTATGTTGGACATCCTAGTTACCAGAAAATGATTACAGCAGTAAGAAGCCATTTGTTTTGGCCAAAAATGAAAAAGGATGTTTCTAATTACATCGCTAGATGTATGGAATGTTAGAAGGTGAAAGTTGAACATAGGCATCCAGCAGGGTTGCTACGGCCTTTACCCATTCCAGAGAAGAAATGGGAAGTGATCACCATGGATTTCATCATAGGATTACCCAGAACGAATAAGAAACATGATTCCATCATGGTGGTGGTTGAAAAATTAACAAAGGTTGCTCATTTTGTTCCTATAAAGAAAACACACACATCGGCTAATATTGCAGAAATTTACATGAGAGAGATTGCTAGGTTGCATGGGATATCTAGGACAATTGTCTCAGACAGAGATACAAAGTTTACCTCCAATTTCCAGAGGGGATTGTTTAAAGTATTTGGTACAAATATAAACTTTAGCACAACATACCATCCCCAATCAGATGGGAAAATAAAGAGGGTCAACCAAATAATTGAAGATATGTTGAGAATGTATGTGATGGATAAGCCATCTAATGCAGGAGCATCTCTCCACGTCAGCTAGCCAGCCAGCCAGCCACGTTAAGCGCGTGCATTCAAGCTGAAGAGAGGCATAGCCTCATTTAAATTTGAAATGAAATGTAATTTAATGCTTAGGATGGTGAGCCATGGAAGTCGTGCCTTTGTGCAAGCTGTAGATAAGATCGGATTTAATGCTAGATCGACTGAGATCTAGATCCAGGCACTGGACTAGACAACCATTGAATGTAATTTATTAGAGTAGGTGAACCTGGAGGGAAGCGCTCGATGATCCCCTCAGGTAAAAGAGATTTTGAGATCTCATTTTTGAGTTAGTCAAGGTAGAATAGAGAAGAGCCAGAGAGAGCTCAAGAGAACACCTTGGTAAATACAGGCATTTGCCATTTTAATATAATCAGAAGCAATTTTTCCTGCATATGTTATGTCTTATATGCATGTCTGTGGGTGTTCATTAGATACTGTATTTGCGTGTTTTTATCATGTCATTACAGGGAGTTTGTTTGATCTCGAGGTTGAATGTCTTTGAGGTTTCATGCCATAAGGGTGTGACAGAGTGCTGCGGACTTTGAATACCAGTGCACAGAGGATGCACTTCTGAACACCGCGGGTTCAGACAAAGGTGTGTTGAGGCACATAATTGAAGTCAACAACTCAGAGAAGAGGACCTCAAGGTTGGTGAATACCTTGGAGGTAAGGCTGTGTAGGAGAAACACAGTTGTAGACAGAATTCTGCTGTGAATTTTGTACAGCTCTGCCAAGTGGGCATTGAGCGTATGCGCTGCGATGCATCTGAGGAAGAACTCTGCCAAGAGTTGAAGAAGGAATCAGAATCACTGAGGATCCTAAGAGCTCTTCTAGGTAGGCATCGAGCGAGTGCATAGGTGTACAGGAAGAGGACAAAATTGCTGAACGTTCTGTGGAGAGGAAACTCCGCTAGGAGGGCGTCGAGGAAGTGTGCAGACAAGTACAAAGGAAAGAACTCTTTGAGTTCTGGAGCTGAAAGAAGAGTCCATTGAGGGACCTTTACTAGGTTGCTGAACACCTTGAAAGACCAAGCAAGGAGTTGCTGGAACAGAAGGAAAGACTTAGGAGAGAGAGTACTTTCACGCACAGAGTCGAACTGCAAGGTGTGCAGAGGCTAAAGAACTCGCTGGAGGAGTTCGGAGTTTATAAAAGCTCAAGAAGAGTTAGCATCTTATATGCGCAGTGAGGATTAAGGTAAAAGGAGCTCACAGAGGGAAAAGAATCATAGGCTGAGGTTTGTTGAATCTTTGGAATTTCTTCCAAGGGAGGGAAGAAAGAACGCAGAAGTTCAGAGGTAGCAACAGGAGCCATCGGATCAGGCGGAGAAAGGAGATATGGGTCGTTGATTTTTACGTCCAGGAGGAGCGCACAGGAGAAAAGGATCCGAGCCGTTAGATATTTCTCAGAATCCCCGATAGCCGTCGAATCTGCGAGAGTTTCACGAGAGTTAATCCCATGAACAGGAGGAGAGAAGTCTCGACAGGAAATCGAGATATCGACCATCGAGAAATTGGGATTCTCGAGGTCGTGAGAATCAGGACACGAAATGTATCAAAATAGTGAGTGGATCTCAAGCATCCATATTGCAGAGGATGCATGGCGACCATCAGAGCCATCAGGGGGAAACCCAGAAAGGTATCGACACTCAGGATATCGAGGATATCAAGGATGTGAGGAGAGTCACTCGACACCAGAAAACCCGAACTAGCGAGACTTGATCTGGACCGTTTGTTTGGAGGCGGATGCGTGTCATGAGATTGCCCACCTCAGGGACTCGATCACTAGAGGTTGGAATAGGAAGGCATTCGACTTTACGAGTGGCGAAGAGGAGAAAGCTCCATGTTGTGGGGCCTAGTTGACGTCATATCGGAATATCGACACTCGAGAATAGTGTGGGGCCACAGGAGTCGGCAAGCGGATAGGTGGCACATTGCAGGTCGAGACCTTATGAGTGGAAGGGCTAAGAACTTGGTTTCAAGGGTCGCGAAGCATGAGGACACGAAGCGGTGAAGAGGCGAGAGGACGAGGTGCCATCCATATACAAAGGACAGGTGGCAGAGATCGAGAGATCTCACAAACTCAGGAGTTCGCAGGGTGAGAGCCCAAGCATTGGGTACTCCAATTCACGAAGACACGAGGAGCGAGAAGGAGAGTAGCCATTGGATCCAGATCGAAGGAGAACCGTTGGATTGGCATTTGGGATCGTGTATCGGGGTCTCGCGAGAAAAGACTCGAGGATTCAGCCATAGGGATCACACGATTGAGATAAGCGGTATCCTGACAGCTGGAGGACAGTGTGGGCCATAGCGAAGTCGACGAGTGGAGTACAGGTGGCACGAACTCATCAGGATCTCATCGTGAGAAGTCCCAAATTATTGGTGTTAGGATTCATGATCCTGTGAAGTCTGAAGTCTCGGCGAGATAAGGGACCATTGAAAAGACATCTCATGTGCGCATCGGCATTTTGGTGCACCGGGTATCTGGAGTTGGAAATCCAAGTGTTTGACATAGCGAGCTGTGAAGTCGCGATAGGATAAATCATGATAGGAGAAGGGTGAGGTCAACATTGATTCATATCGATGCTCGGGGACTCATAGGATTCACACCCGACCACTGACCTTTGGACTCACGAAGTTGCGAGTATCCGATCCTCTGATAAGCAGAAGGAGGGAAGTTGAGCAAAAGAATCTGTGGGTAGATAATTCCCGATAGGGAAGTAGAAGAACCTTGGAGTTCTTCAAGCTAAGAAGAAGAAGATCCTGTGGGTGGACATGCCTCGAGGGTGGTGCGCCCTTCGTCAAGTGGTATCAGAGCGAGATTTCATCTGTAGACTGCAGGTGAAGAGAGAAGGAAAAAAAAAAAGAAGACAGAGTTGCTGAGGGCTCTGTAAGGACTCATTTGCAGGTAAGTAACAGTCCATAGACAACCAGGGAGACTGTAGAATGAAACTGGAATACTCAGGGATGCAGAGTGACAGTGGCAGATCTTCCAAGGAGGCAGATAGACACAGCAAGACGACTACTGAAGGCTGGAGAAAGAAGAGAAAGGCAGAAAATCTTGCAGAAATGGATAGAGAGATGGATAAAGACCTCTATGAATTAAAGGCAGACATAGAGAAGATCGAACTGCAGATGTGGCAGGATAGAAGGAGGAGACGGATGCGTGAATTTCCCATGGAGAAGGCAAAGGTAAAGTGGCCAGTCAGGGAGCTGATGGTCATAAGACAACACAGGATGTTAAAAGGATGGCTGAGGTATGCTGAAAACCCCAAGGCCACAGAGGAAAGGATGATTGATCATTGTGAGCCAGAGACTGGGAGAGGTCTCGATGATGAGGAATTTGAATTGGGGTCATCTGAGGATCTCAAGCACTGCCAGGAGGGCAGAGGAAAAAAAATTCCAGTTTGCCAGGAGGGAAACGAGTTGAGATCAGCTGAGGATCTCATGGACTGTCAGGGGGACAGCCAGGGAATTTCAATTTTCCAGTTGGGCAATGATAAGAGATCGCTGCGGGATCTCGAAGATTGCCAGGAGGGCAGTGGAAGCATCTTGGACTGCCGGGTGGGCAGAGATGAACATTTGAGATTGTTTGAAGGTCTCATGGACTCAAGGGTGAGTTCAATTCAGCAAGGAGTGATGATGAAGATGGGATTGATTGATCTCATAGTCTGCCAGGAGGGTAGCAGAGACATCCCATATTGCCAGGTGGGCAGGGATGAGCAGATGAGTGGGAATCAACCAGAGGAGCTGACAGAGTAGGTGGACTTGGATCAATAGGAGCAGCTGATAGAGGAGGAAGATTAGGATGATATTATGATGATTGGGGGAATTGGAGTGTTCCTACCATTTGCCCGGGAGGAGGAAAACATCGGTGTTGCAGATGGTGCAGTAGCAGGACAGTCACAGCTGATGATGACTGTCAAAAGGAAATTGGAGCAGGTGTTTGAGACTGCCCAAGCACAAGCAAAAGCAGGAAAAGAGAATGAGCGTTTTGAGGAATGACTCAATGATTTCAGCCAGGGAGTTGAAAGGAAAGAAGCTGTAGCATTGAAGCTAGTAGCAAAAGAAGCCAAAGAGAGAGTGGGTAGATCTATCACTCCATGGGAGATAGAGCTAGAAATGCTGAAGGATTGGTTGAACAATCCAGGGCCAGCAAGAGAACTGACAGAAGTGGAACTGTGAGGGAAGATGACTAAGCAGCAAGTCATCCAGGAAGAGACTACAGAGTTGAGGTCTGCAGCAGAGTGGCAACTTGAGGCCACAGATGAAGATGAAGAAGGAAGCATGGGAGATCATGGTGATCTACCCAATTGCAGAAAATTTTTGCAGCTGAGGATACTGCAACAATAGGACCAGCCACTGGAGCAGCTGGATGAAGTGATAGAGGGGATCAGAAGGCTGATGGTAGAGTCAGCAGAAACTGCCAGCAAGGAGAAGCTGGGAAGAAAGGAAGTAGCAGCAGCAATAGCACAGAAGCAACAACAGCAGCAGAATGGAGCAGATGAGAAGCTCCAGAGATTTATTTGGGATCCAGGAGGATTTCCAACAACTTAGAGGGGAATCACATGAGCAAGAGCTCATGATTTTGTAGCTGAGGAGTTTGATGCAGGAGCATCTCTCCACGTCATCCAGCCAGCCAGCCAGCCACATTGAGCGTGTGCATTCAAGCTGAAGAGAGGCGCAACCTCATTTAAATTTGAAATGAAATGTAATTTAATGCTTAGGCTGGTGAGCCATGGAAGTCGTGCCTTTGTGCAGGCTGTAGATAAGATCAGCTTTAATGCTAGATAAACTGAGATCTAGATCCAGGTGCTGGACTAGACAACTATTGAATGTAATTTATTAGAGTAGGTGAACCTGGAGGGAAGCGCTCGATGAGCCCCTCAGGTAAAAGAGATTTTGAGATCTCATTTTTGAGTTAGTCAAGGTATAATAAAGAAGAGCCAGATAGAGCTCAAGAGAACACCTTGGTAAATACAGGCATTTGCCATTTTAATATAATTAGAAGCAATTTTTTCTACATATGTTCTGTCATATATGCATGTCTGTGGGTGTTAATTAGATGTTGTATTTGCGTGTTGTTATCATGTCATTACAGGGAGTTTGTTTGATCTCAAGGTTGAAGGTCTTTGAGGTTTCATTCCATAAGGGCATGACAGAGTGTTGCGAACTCTGAATACCAGTGCACAGAGGATGCACTTCTGAACACTGCGGGTTCAAACAAAGGCGTGCTGAGGCACAGAACTGAAGTCAACAACTCAGAGAAGAGGACCTCAAGGTTTATGAATACCTTGGAGGTAAGGCCGTGTAGGAGAAACACAGTTGCAGACAGAATTCTGCTGTGAATTCTGTAGAGCTCTGCCAAGTGGGCATTGAGCGTATGCGCTGTGATGCATCTGAGGAAGAACTCTGCCAAGAGTTGAAGAAGGAATCAGAATCACTGAGGATCCTGAGAGCTCTACCAGGTAGGCATCGAGTGAGTGCATAGGTGTACAGGAAGAGGACAGAACTGCCGAACATTCTGTGGAGAGGAAACTCCGCCAAGAGGGCGTCGAGGAAGTGTGCAGACATGCACAAAGGAAAGAACTCTTTGAGTTCTAGAGATGAAAGAAGAGTCCATTGAGGGACCTTTACTGGGTTGCTGAACACCCTGAAAGACCCAGCAAGGAGTTGCTAGAACATAAGGAAAGACTCATGAGAGAGAGTGCTTTCACACACAGATTCAAATTGCAAGGAGTGCAGAGGTTGAAGAACTCGCTGGAGGAGTTCGGAGTTTATAAAAGCTCAGGAAGAGTTAGCATATTATACGCACAATGAGGCTCAAGGTAAAAGGATCTCGCAGAGGGAAAATAAGCACAGGCCAAGGTCTGTTGAATCTTTGGAATTTCTTCTAAGGAAGGGAAGAAAGCACGCAGAAGTTCAGAGGGAGCAACAGGAGCCATCGGATCAGGCGGAGAAAGGAGATATGGGTCGTTGATTTTTACGTCTAGGAGGAGCGCACAGGAGAAAAGGATCTGAGCCATTATATCTTTCTCAGAATCCCCGACAGCCATCGGATCTGCAGGAGTTGTGCGAGAGTTAATCCCATGAACAGGAGGAGAGAAGTCCCGACAGGAAATCAGGATATCGACCATCAGGAAATCGGGATTCTCGAGGTCGTGAGAATCGGGACACCAAAGGTCTTGAAATAGTGAGTGGATCTCAAGCATCCATCTTGCAGAGGACGCGTGGTGACCATCGGAGCCATTAGGGGGAAATCTTGAAAGGTATCAACACTCGAGATATCAGGGATATCGAGGACGTGAGGAGAGTCACTTGACACCAGAAAACCTGAACTAGCGAGACTTGATCTGGACCGTTTGTTTGGAGGTGGATGCGTGTCATGAGATTACCCACCTCGGGGACTTGGGCACCAAAGGTTGGAAGAGGAAGTCATTCGAATTTACGAGTGGCGAAAAGGAAAAAGCTCTGTGTTGTGGGGTCTAGATGACGTCATATTGGAATATCGAGACTCAAGAACGGTGTGGGGCCACAGGAGTCGGCAAGCAGACAGGTGGCACATCGCAGGTCGGGACCTTGTGAGTGGAAGGGCTGAGAACTTGGTGTCAAGGTTCGCGAAGCGTGAGGACACAAAGTGGTGAAGAGGCGAGAGGACGAGGTGCCATCCATCTGCAAAGGACAGGTGGCAGAGATCGAGAGATCTCACGAACTCGTGAGTTCGCAGGGTGAGAGCCCAAGCATTGGGTACTCCAATTCACGAAGACGCGAGGAGCGAGAAGGAGAGTAGCCATTGGATCCAGATCGAAGGAGAACCATCATATTGGTATCTGGGATCGTGTATCGGGGTCTCACGAGAAAAGACTCGAGGATTTGGCCACGGGGATCGCGAGATTGTGATAAGCGGTATCCCGATAGCTGGAGGACAGTGTGGGCCATAGCGAAGTCGACGAGTGGAGTACAGGTGGAACGAAGTCATCAGGATCTCGCCGTGAGAAGTCCCAAAGTATTGGTGTTAGGATTCGCGATCCTATGAAGTCCAAAGTCTCAGCGAGATAAGGGACTGTTGAAAAGACAACTCACGTGCGCATCGACATTTCAGTGCACCGGGTATCAGGAGTTGGAAATCCAAGTGTTTGACATAGCGAGCTGCGAAGTCATGATAGGATAAATCACGATAGGAGAAGGGTGAGGTCAGCATTGATTCATATCGGTGCTCGGTGACTCGTAAGATTCACACCTGACCACTGACCTTTGGACTCACGAAGTTGCGAGTATCTGATCCTCCGATAAGCAGAAGGAGGGAAGTCGAGCGAAAGAATCTGTGGGTAGATAATTATCGATAGGGAAGTAGAAGAACATTGGAGTTCTACGGGCCGAGAAGAAGAAGATCCTATGGGTGGACGTGCCCTGGGTGGCACGCCCTGCGTCACCATCTAAGTGGGAAGATTACTTACACTTGGTCGGGTTTGCATATAAGAATGGGTATCAAGATTCTTTGAGAATGAGACCATTTGAAGCCTTGTATGGTAGGAAATGCAATACTCCAGTGATCTAGGACAACCCAATAGACATAGTGGTACTTGGGCCAAAGTTGCTCAAGGATATGGAAGACCAGATGGTTAAGATCAAGCGGAATTTAAAGACAGCTCAGGATAGACAAAAAGTTTATGCAAACAAGAACAGGGCAACTAGAGAATTTAAAGTAGGGGATCATGTGCTTCTAAGAGTGAAGCCCAAGAAAATTTCTTTGAAATTGGGTAGTTGTACAAAGCTGGCAACCAGATTCTGTGGTCCATTTGAAATATTTGACAAAATAGGTGCAGTTGCATACATGCTTGCATTGCCTGCTTCCATGAATGTGCATAATATATTTCATGTCTCTTTACTAAAGAAATATGTACATGATCCTAACCATGTTATTGATTGGTATCTGATTCAGGTAGAGAAAGAGGGAGACTTTTAGGTTTAGCTAGCGCAGGTATTGGAAAGAAAGGTCAAAATGCTCCGGAATCGAGTTATAGAGTTGGTAAAAGTTCACTGGACCTGCTACAGTCCTGAATATGCTACCTGGGAGCATGAAGATGCCATGTGGTCAGAGTACCCACATATTTTTTAATAAATTTTGAGATTTTGATCTCTATTTTGTATATGCACTGAGGACAGTGCCAAAATAAGGGGGAGGGGATGTAAAACCCCGGGTTTCGAACACCCATTTTAAATAATGTATTGTTACATTGTTGAGAGGCCAGAGTGCCCAAACAATTATTAAAAGGCTAGTGTGCCTAAGAAATGTAATTTTTTTATCATTATTAATAATACATACATCGTTGGTTGCTAGACGAACAAGGACTAGATTTATAGGGGGATATGATTCCAAAAGATAGGGAGCTTGAGGGGATAAATGTTTATTTCCTATTTTAATTACCCTTTGGTCTAAGGGGGTGGATTAGTTATGTGGGATTCTTGGGGAAGGCCAGGAGGTTCTTGATTCCCCCCGAATTACTTAAACTTGTATCTTCTCTAATGGGGGGTTCGACTGATAGCTTGTCACTCCTTTTTGCTCGTTCACTCCTTCATTCACTTACTCACTCCTTCATTCATTTTTTCCTTACCTATCACTTGTTGATCCCTACTCATCTGCGTATTGTCTTGGGAAAGGGAACCGAACTGCTGAATATTAGCCATGGTATTGTTGGTTGTAGTGGTCGTTGGTATGATCCATCCATGACTTGAGGCATGCATGTCTAATATGCATTGGCCTATGTCAAACATTGTTCACAGCTGCGAGTCCTGAGAGTTCCAGCATTGAGATTTTGGACCAGTTGCGTTGGAGCCCAAAATAAGGAGAAGGATTGCCTGAGGGACTACATGGTAGAGAAGGGTGGAGGTCCATTCTCTTGGGTGGTGCAAGCTAGGTATGAGAGATATGGGTACTTGGATTGTTGTGAGTGTTGGAAATCTTGTGAGATCTTGAGTGCTGATTGGTTTGGGAAGCCAAGTAACACTCTGGAACCATCCTTGTGGATTCATAGCCCTAGCTCGGGGGTGACACTGTTGTTGGGATTTGGAACAATAGTGTCTACGGTTGGGTGGAATGTCCTTGGTCTGGAACCAATTGGTGTCTT
>ML832323.1:41466-53762 GCA_009831015.1 Picea engelmannii | reverse complement strand
TCTGACATTTGCCTATAGGATCTCCCTCTCTGGCTCTGCAGTACCAACACCTCCATTTGCATCTTCGGTACTATCACCCGGTAGCACTCTTACCCACATGATTTGTCCCATTCATAGCACCCTTTTGCGCCTTTGACACTCATGCTATTTTTCAAACCATTTAGGGATGGGAGTCCCGATAGTCTTACATCATGTCGTGAATCAGCCACATACTCCTCCTCATTTTGCTAGCTTTCCCACTGGACTCCTAGATTATCTCTTCAAGGTTCTATTTTTTACTGCACCTCTGCAGTATCTTGAACCCTCCATTTTATCCACAATCAGTTTTCCCCTCTGCAAATTTCCCTTCATTTCACCTACCTCATACAGAAACCCACCCATGGGGCCCCCACCTTCCACCAATTCTCCAAACTTATGGCGTAACAATTGTCTCAGGGTGAGTACATAGAGAAGGTGTTGGAGAGGTTTAGAATGCAGAATGCAAAACCAGTTAGTACACCTTTGGCCAACCATTTCAAATTAACTAAGGAAATGTGTCCCAATACATAGGAGGAGATAGAATACATGTCCAGGGTCCCTTATTCATCAATAGTTGGCAACTTGATGTATGCAATGGTTTGCACAAGACTAGATATTGCACATGCAGTGGGAGTTGTGAGAAGATATATGAACAATCCAGGTAAAGAACATTGGGAGGTAGTAAAGTGGATTCTCAGGTATTTGAGAGGTACTACTACTCATGCATTATGTTTTGGAGGTTCAGACACTTTTCTACAGGGATATGTTGATTCAGATATGGCAGGTGATAAAGATAGCAGGAGGAGCACCACGGGGTATGTTTTTACTATAGGTGGAACAATAGTAAGTTGGATTTCAAAATGGAAAAAGGTTGTTTCACTTTCAACAACAGAGGCAGAGTATGTTGCTACTATAGAGTCTAGTAAAGAGATGATTTGGTTACAGAGGTTTATGGAGGAATTGGGAAAGAAGTAGGAGAACAACAGGTTGTACTGTGACAGTCAGAGTGCCATTCACCTTGCAAAGAACTCAACTTTCCATTCGAATACTAATCATATACAGTTGAGGTACCACTTCATACGATCCGCCTTGGAAGATGGACATTTGAAGTTGGAAAAGATACACACTAGCCAGAATCCTGCAGACATGTTAACAAAGGGAGTAACCAGGGAGAAACTAAGTTCCTGCTAAGTTTCAGTTGGTCTTCAAGAATGAAGATGAAGATGATAAATTTTCTAGGTCCAAGAAGGTTCAGATTCCAGCATATACAACAATAGTGGAGTTGTTGAGATCAGTCTCCAAGTGGGAGATTGTTGGTTGTGGAGCCTAATTATCTTCCTGATTCAGAGGTCCTTTCTTTTAGCCATGTTTATACCCCATGAAGTATTTACACCCTAAAAGTATGTACACTCTTCCATGCGGGAGAGTGCAGAGGGGGGTTACCCCCTCTACGGGGTCCGGGGGGGCTATCCCCCCGGTTGGGGGTTTGGGGGAAAGTGGGCCCGCAGCGGGGTTCAGGGGTGAATCCCCCGAAGGAAAAATTTCCTTGTAAATGTATATTGTAATTTCATTGTAAATCTGGACTGTTCATTATAAGGTCGTAGATCTAACGATAGATATTATGTTAGGGTTTTTTTCCATAGAAGGCAACCCTCTTTTCTTAGGGAAATGTATTGCGGCTATGGTTGATGGTGAATATTGTATTCTGAGATAGGATACTGTGAGAGAAAGAAGAGGAATTTACAGCGGGTATGCTGTAGGTTTTATCCCTTCATATGATGGATAATAATAAAGGAAGGACCTGGCAATTTCTCTAGTAGACATAGCCCACACTGGGTGAACCACGTAAATCTGTGTCTCTATTGTATTATGTATCTTCTGTGTTTTGTTTCTTCATTTGTTTTATTTTATTTCTCCATGGTCCTATTTTTCTAACAAAGTGATGCCATTTGGATTGAAGAATTCCCCAACCATCTTTTCCAGGGTGGTGGTCGAAGCATTCAAGGAGTTTCTACATAAATTTCTAGAAGCCTATTTTGATGACTGGACTATTTTTAATTTATTGGAAAATCATATTGAATGTCTAAGGATAATGTTGGATGAATGTAGACAGTGTCAAATTGCATTGAATATGAAGAAATGCATCTTCTTCTCACCATTCAGAGTGTTGTTAGGTCATATTGTATGCAAGAAGGGATTGCTGGTAGATCCCTCTAAAATTTCCATTATAGTTGATCTGCCACCTCCTACTTCAGTCAAACAACTACGCACTGTGCTGGGACATACTGGGTATTATGGGAATTTCATTAAGGGATATGCCTAGATTACAACACCCATGGAGAAGCCTCTAAAGAAAGACTGTCAGTTTAGCTGGACAAAAGAATGCCAGCAAAGCTTCGACACACTAAAGCAAAAGATGGTCATTGCACCCATTCTGGTTTTCCCAGATTGGACCAAGGAGTTTCATGTACATGTCAATGCATATTATATTGCATTGGGAGATGTTTTATCACAAATGGGAACGTGAGACATCGACCACCCATTATCTTTTTCCAAAAGGAAGCTATCAACAATAGAGGTCAACTACACCACTACTGAGCGAGAAGGGTTAGGCATGGTGTATGCACTGCAGAAATTTCGCCACTACTTTGTTGGGAGGGCACTTTAAAATGTTTACTGATCACTCCACAGTCAAATACCTAGTCAACAAACTAGTGTTGGGGGGAAGAATCTTTAGATGGATTCTGCTCTTTCAGGAATATGATTTTGAGATCATAGTCAAGCCAGGAAGAATGAACAAGGGTCCTAACCACTTGTCAAGGTTGGAACATGGTGAAGAGCCAACCATTTTGGAGGTCGGATGCACAAATGCTAGCAATTAGAAATATTGATGACCACTTTGCAGAAATAGTCTAGTTCCTGTCAACATAAATGACACCTAGTGAGTATATAATCCCTCAGAAGAAACAACTAGTAGTGCACCCTGTAGACTTTTCACTTATAGATAGACAACTATACAAGACATGACCTGATGAGATACTAAGAATATGTGTTATGGAGGCAGAGAAACCATTGATCCTTACAGAAGCTCATGAGGGCATCGCAGGAGGACATTACGTAGGGAAAGAAACTATGCAGAAGGTTCTGAGAGCTGGCCTTTGGTGGTCTACCTTACACAGAGATGCTAAAGACTATTACAAGGATTGTGATGTATGCCAAAGAGTTGGAAAACCATCTAAAAGAGATGACATGCCATTAGAACCACAACTGACCCTACAAGCATTTGAGAAATGGGCCATTGACTTCATGGGACCCATAAACCCACCAGGGAAGTGAACAAGAGAAGGTACATCATCACTGTGACAAAATACTTGACCAGATGGGTTGAAGCTAGAGCAGTTAAGGACTATAGTGCAACTACAACTATGCGCTTCATATTCGAGGACATCATAACCAATTTTGGATGCCCAAATATCCTTATGAGTGACCAAGGCACCCATTACATAAATAAAACAATTGAAGGCTTGACTAACGAATTTGCAATCCACCATCAAAAGAGAATGCCTTATCATCTGCAAGAAAATAGGATAGTGGAAGAATTCAACAAGATCTTGGAGACAATGCTGACAAAAATTTGCAGTGTGAACAGGGATGACTAGGATTTAAGAGTACCAACAGTACTTTGGTCTTATAAAACCACTTGCAAGAAATTAACAATGCAAACCCCCTTCAAGTTGGTGTATGGTCTCTAATCCATTGTCCCAATGGAATACCTAGTGCCAAGCCTAAGAATTGTTGCCTTTACAAATATTGACGACACTGGCGCTATTCAAGAGAGGCTTGTGCAGTTGGTTGAACTCGAAGAAGACATATTTATTGCAGGATTCCACCAGCAGGTATAGAAAGAAAGAGAGAAGGCCTATCATGACAAGCACATCAAGAGGAGACCTTCAAGCAAGGTGATCTAGTATTGGTATATGACAATAAGTTCATGAAGCATCCTGGGAAGTTTAGAATGCATTGGCTTGGGCCATATCAGATCACCTATGTTATAGAAGGAGGAGTTGCACATTTGAAAAATTTGAATGGAGAATGGAAGGAAAGATTAGTGAATGGGAGTCGGCTGAGGTTGTACTATGAAAACAAGATGCCTCGTAGTTCTAAGTAAAATAATGAAGAACATGGTCTAGGTACTAGGTGCAGTTGAAACTAGGTACTAGACACAAAAAAAACAGTCTGCATAGGGAAGGAGAGGAGGCATAGAGAAGAAATCAAAGGCTGCACTATGCAGTCTGAAGTCAAAGTAAAATAGAAGAATCAGATCTAAAGTACCTCGGGATGAGTCACAGGTGAGTGTTGGGGGCTTGTTGTCCCTTGGTTATGGAAGCAAGCAAAGATCAAGGAAGAAAAGGCAAAACAAGAACTTCGCAGAAGACACAGTGACTGTTATTGGGTCGAAGTGAGCAAAAGAGAAGAAAAGACAGAGCGAAGTCCGAGAAAGAAAGCCATTGGATGAGGAGATCGAAGATGGAAGGTCAATAAGGAAGAAGGACTGTGGACAACTCAACAAGCATAAAAATCCACCATTATATGCTTTGGAGCACTGCACGAGAAGGAAGTAAAGACAGGTTGGTGAAGCCTTGAAAACGCAGGTCAAGTTGACCTAGGGTTTTGGTATCTAGGGTTCTGACACTTAGGCTTTAGCCTAAGGATGTCAGTGAGCTATTGTAAAGTATAAATAAAGGTCAAGAGGACCTGGTTTGGGTTGGTAAGATAATTGTTAGGATTGTGATTGTTATTGTTATTGAGTAAGAAGTATTGAGAGAGAGAGAAGTGCTAAGAGTGAGAGCCTTCTGGTATTGTAAGATATTCAGCTGGGTGTGAATATCAAGTTCTGCAACTGGGTGCACAGGAAGGAAAGAGATAGAGAGAAGAAGAGAGAAGATATTCTAGATAAGAGAATAGATCAGAACTATATGCTTCATCTTAATATATTATAAAGCATAGTTTCATGGATGTAGCCCTAGAGAGAGGGTGAACCACGTATATCTTGTGTCAAGTATGATTGTTTCTCTGTTCTTTGTCATTGATATATTGTTATTGCATTGTTGTGTTAGATCAGATATATAGTTGTGCAAAGTATATCTATGTTGATAAGTAATATATGCATGTGTATTGTTCTAGTATTAGATCCACTTGAAATTTCCCTTGGTTGTATACATCTCTGTCTTGCAAATCCCCCATAGCTGCTTCAGGTGAGACTGCATCTACTTTGCAGGTGTAGCCGAAAGGGACAGTAGTTAGGGATTGTTGGTGTGCTTTTGGAGATGAATCCTGGGTCTACCCCTGTGCCAACAAGAAATCTTAGAGAACCCTACTATGAACCTTCTGTAGTAACCGGCTAATCCCATAAAAGATATGACTTCTGACACATTTCTGGGTGTTGTCCATCCTCTAGTGGCTTCAATCTTCTCTGGGTCTACTGCTATGTCCTGCTATGAAATAATGTGTATGAAGTAATGGATCTACTTTTGATAATAAGAATGCTTACTCAGCTTGGCATACAAATGATGTTCTCTCAGGACTTGCAATACTGGTCTTAAGTGATGTTCATGCTCCTCTTCAGACTTAGAATATATAAGTATGCCATCCAAKAACACTATGAAAAACTTGTCCAAATAATTTCTGAATATGCCATTCATTAAGCACATAAAGACAACTGGTGCATTGGTCAGTCCAAATGGCACCACTACAAATTCATAATGCCCATACCTGGTCCTAAAGGTTGTCTTATGAATGTCTTCTTCCTTGATTCTTACCTGATGGTATCCTGACCTCAGGTCAATCTTTGAAAATATATTTTCTCCTCTTAGCTAATCAAAGAGGTCATCAATTCTGGGTAGAGGATACTTGTTCTTTATGGTATACTTGTTCAGTTGTCTAAAATCAATACATAGCCTCGAGTTTCCATCCTTCTTTTTGAAAAAAAGTACTGGTACTCCCAAAGGTGAAACACTTGGACGTATGTACCCTTTCTGTTATCACTGAAATTTCATCCGCAAATGGTTACAAAAATACAGCATCTCCAAACTCCTATTAGTTCACTCATGGCATAAAAAATGCATTTCCAAAAGGCATAAAACTATACAATTTATTATAAAATCAGCATGAACTTAGAATGCAAAGGAAGTGCGCATACGTGCGCCAGTCGAAAATGCTAAAAACATGCACATGCGCGCGATGCATGACTGTGGATGCAAAAAATTGTGCACACTTTAGAACAATGCATTAATGATTCTGGTTGGCCTCCCACCCACTTCTTGTTCATCTCCCAAGTCGATTTGACCCCCAAATCCGAGTTGACTTCGAGTGGGGGGATGGTCAAAGACCTAAACGTGCCCTTAAGGGCCCCTTGTTCACACTCAAGATCAGTTGGATAATGCCTCAAAGATTTGATATAAAAAGAGGCTATGGGTGCACTATATTTCGAAGAATCTATTTGTATTGTTATGTTTCCTATATTCTCCTGCAAGAAACTTCTTTCCTCACCGGAGCATAGAAGCACCATTTCATTGAGATATTCACATCACCTCTTGAGTGAATGAGCTTTCGATTTCTTCACCATTTCCTTCTAGTTTTCTATTTGTAAGAAGAGCTCTCACATTGGGGATTTAAGAGCCCTCCCTTGGAGGAAGAGGGGACCCATAAGTCTCCCTTTCTCTTTGGTGTTTTCCCACTAATACAATCTATCCATTGGTGGAATGAATATTGGTCAATTGTTTGGTTAATTTTGGTTCTACTATCCTTATGCACTTTAGTTTAGTTTCTTTAATTGTTATTAGCTTAGTTGTTTGTTTATTTCTTATGCTTGATGTTTCTAACTCTTTCATTCATTTCTGTCCTGTTCAACTAACCCAACTAAACTTGCAAGTGTCCTTCTTTTTCTCATTCAAGTAATGAAAATGATACAATAGATTGGCGACCCCACTGGGGATAGGTATCAATTTCCTTCCCATTTGGGTTGTTTGAGCACTTATTTTTTATTTATTTAACTTGTAGGAATCATAACCAGCCCAAGCCTTCCTGCAAAAAGATAAATTCAGAGCTGAGATAAGAGAATTTCATCCAAAATTTTCTTCCCGACCATGTATCAGAGAGTGCGTGAGTTTTTCATCCCATAGGCACCTTCTGAGCACGTGCGCCATGGAAAATTTGTTCCTCAGCACATTCTGTGCACCTACACCAACAGGTCCTTTTTTCTCTATGCATTGTCGCCACATGCGCCTCTATATACACTAAGACCCATGCATCTATCCATAAATTTCATATTGTAAGGGTTGTTTGTGATGTTTTGAAGGCCCATATCCTTCTAAATATTGATTCTATGCAATTTGTAATGTGCACGACACTTAGATTCCCTCTCCACATGAAGGGTTAGTCAAAACATAGGCACTTAGGGGGTTAAAATCCATATTTCCCCTTCGTTTTGATTTCATTTTTCCACATCGATGGCTTGATTTGATTATAAAAGATAAGTTGGAATCATTCAATATCACATATATAAACACTTGCATTGGGACCATAAATCAAACTTCAATCGTAGAGTATGCTCTTGTCTCGCACCATGGGGCGATCTTGAGAACCAAAAAAATGATTGAGGGAAGATTTCATCTCCCTTAAAAGATAAAATCTTTAGGAGAGGACAACAACCCCTTGGGACTCCTCTTAGTTTCTTTTTCAAAACATATTAAATTTGTAAGGGCCCATACATGCCCACATGCTACAAAGATAAGATAGTTTTTGAAACTAATTTCTTAGTTTACATCACTAGGGGAGTTTAAAGGTTATTGTAACGGGCCCATACATGCCCACATGTTCACAATCTAGGATAGTCTTTTGAATCTTTCTTAGATTAAATCGCACTAGGGAGTTAAAGGATTGGTAAGGACCCATATGTCCGCATGCTAGTTCTCTAGGGACTTTAAAATTCTGCAAGGTTGTACCAATGGCATCTAGTAAATTAGGTAATCAAGACTTGTAAGGACCACACAAAGTCCACATGCTGCAAGGTGACACCTAACTTATTAAAAATTTGGCACACTCTCACTTGCTCACACACAAAGTCACTACTAACTCACATAGTTTCATCTAGAATCATGGAGGTTGAAGTAAGTTTCCTCCAAAGGGATTCTGAAATGCCCCATCCCTTTTCTTGATGAAACTATCCACTACCACTTAATTTGAACGAGATTGGTTTACACCCCCAATCTCTCAAACAAATCACATATAATTGTTTTTCTAAAAACTCACTAATTTTTCCTCCACAGGAAGTGCCAAAAGAAATTTTTTGGTCTAGGTAGGATCTCGGGGATAGGCATCCAAATAAATCCCCGTTATCTAGTTCTCACATCTTCAAACATTAGAAGTTGTCAAATAGGGAATTTTAAAATCCTCCAAGTCAAGTTTTCCTAACACCATAAGGCATGGCGATACTCGTGAAGGGTCAAAGGCCGAGGTCTGGTTGTTCTGTGCGTCCCCCCTTGAGGCACCCACCTCTTGGACGAGATCCATCCCGTGACCCATTTCTGAGGCCAAAAATCTAAATGTCGCACTTTGACTGAGGTACCTAGTGACCAAATTTTAGGACATCTACCCAAGTGGAAATTGTGGGCTGCAATTGCAACTTAATCGGATTTTGTGTGGCTATTGGGAAATATCGCCAGCTCTTTCGGGAACTAATCAAATATCACTAGTTCCTCTTTTGGTGGATTTAGACCCCACTGTTGAGTGCTACTTAAAGGTCTAGTTCTATTTGAGAGGAAGGATGTTACGTCTTTTAGGACATGAGCATTTGTTTTCTTTTTTCTTACACGGATAAAACCCACCTACCCACATATATGCTTCTTTGTCAACTGATTTATGTATGATGCTCTTGTGATTACAAACTATTGTGACATATATTTTGAAAGGCCCAAGTTATACAAAATCTCTTGTTCATTTATTTCTCTCATCACCACTTGCACACATCCACTTTGCTAGTCGGACATCATAGGGGACCCACAAAATCCCCATCATTCCAGACACTTGCTAAATCTCCCTCCTATTCTAGGGGGAGTTCCTAGTCTTTCCAACTCATCAACTCCACCCTCACACACCCCTGTGAGTTCTACTGTCTTGGGATCAAATTTTCTTGGTTCCACTTTACTTGGGTCCACTCCCCAAGTTCAACCATCCACTTGCTCTCCTTTACAAGGAAGCAAGGGGGAAACTTCTTCCCAAGGGGGAAGTACAACCCTACCTCGACACTCTCAAGGGTCATGTACACAAAACACTTACACAATGGCTGGAACTAACCCTCCACCGCCACTTTAGATGCCATACTTGGATTCCCTCAACATACCAGATTTGAGCAAGCTCATAAATGATCCTATATTGCACGACCCCACATGGCCTGCAATGCCCACCAAACTACCTTCATACATCCCCAAGTTTGAAGGGAAGGCATGAGACGAACTTGCCAACCATTTCATGACCTTCCACTTATGGTTATCTTCAAACAACATCATGTATGACTATGTTTGATTAAGGTTATTCCAATGCACACTCACTGGCCCATCAACCAAGTGGTATATAGATGAAAAATCAGGGTCCCATGTGACTTTTGAATCTTTGGCCAAAGCATTTTCGACCTTCTTTCAATTACCAATCCATAATGACAATGGTATCGAACTATTCTCTGAGTTCAAACAAACCTCAACCACACATATCGCTGACCACATCCATGAATGGCGTCGACAACATAGTTTATGCAAAGTAGAAACCACCAAACAACAATGCCTTGACTGGTTTCTTAGATCACTCGCATCCCTCCTTGCCAAGGATGTGGCCTCCACCTTCCCCCAATATGAAGAGGAAGCCATCAACAAGGATCAGTAGTATGACCTCATCTATGCCCAGTCGGGATACTTATATATGGTACTACATGATGTTCCAAGACTCATACCATTCTACCAAGACAAACCTGGGATGCCTCACTTAGTAGATGGATTGATTGGTACCACAATGCACCACAACCCATACATCCAACCACCACCCATGTATGGTACAACCCAATATCCACCAATATATGGCGAACCCCTGTTGGCCCTTGACCAAGTTTTGGGAGTTTCTTGGTCATGTTGACCTATTTTTAGACTTCGATAGCCTGTCGAAGGAGGAGCACAAGTTAAAGTAGAGATCATGAGATCTTGGCCCCCTTTTTGGGTTTTTGGGAATATGTAACGGGAATGGGATATCATCCCATGGGTTTACCCATGTTTAGGCCTATTTTTTAATGTATATATAGAAGGATAGGAAATGTACAAAGAGGTCGGTGTGCTAAGTGATAAAGGAATGGCTAAGTGATAGATCTATGTGATTGTAAGTGCTATGTGCATACTGTGTAAGACTTGTAGAGCTAAGTGCAAGTCCCTATGAGAGACTGTAGAAGGCTTTGTGCTATAACGCAAGGAAGACGGATCTAGCGAGTTGCGTAGATATTTTGTCCTGTGCGGAGTAAGGGTTTTGAGGCTCAGTGCTTATAACTTATTGATCGAAGACAATAAAGAAGAAGAGTTGGTGGACGTAGCCCCAGGGTGGGGGTGAACCACGTAAACACTGTGTTATGTGCTTTGTGATTTTTCTTGATGTGTTCATATGTTATATGCTAAGTGCTCTGATATGTTTAGGTAGATCTATTCATGCTTGGTTCTTATTATATGTTAGAATGTTAGATCTGATCTAGCATTGAACCCTGGGTATACCCCTATGCCAAAAACCCTCTTATTACCCGCCTCTCCCTTATTAGCAACCATACCTTGTTGTCCTCCCTCCACCCACGAGTGGACCCGCATCGACACCTATGATGCGTCCAATGATACAACCAAGTTTTGGTAACCCCTCTACCTCAGCTTACACCTTGAGCACTAGTGACAACACCATGCCTTCCTATGTACCATATATATCATTGCCACAAAATAATCTGTATTTTCCATTTCCTGGTCCTCCCCAACCCATGGCTCCACCACAAGGACAACCACACCCTGGGTTTAACTTTGTTCAACCTTCTCTGATTTATCAATTTCAAAGCTTTGAACAACTGAATATCGAAAATCCATCCCATCAGTCGAATAATGCCAAAAATAAAGGAAAAAACCAAAACAATAATAATCCAGGACCAGGGGGAAACAACCCCCAACAGAACCAACCTGATGGGTGCAACCAGAATCACTAGAACCAAAACCCCCAAGGGGGAAATAATAACAAACACCAAGGGAAGAATAAAAAAAACTTCCAAAAAAACTTCCTTGTGCCCCTTTGTGGTGAGTATGGCCATTATACTCACCATTTCCCCCAAATTGATGACTTTAAATAGATGAAAGAATCCATAGATGAACCACGTCCCCCAACACCACCTGCCCCTCAGCAAGCCCCACAACAGTATGTGCAACAACCACCTCTGGTGGTGTTGCAAAATCCTATTCCACACCAAGGTGTGATGAACACCCAACAGGAGATGCACCCTGCCCCACCACAAATGGGACAGTATCAAAACCCAGGCACTCCTGCATATCGCACTATCCTCCTCACTAGTGAGGAGGAAATTCTTCTACAAATGCGCAGTCGTCAATACATCGCACGCCCTAAAGATACTCCCACCACATTGGAAGTCATTCTAGTTACAATGGGACCACCTCTGATGATTCCACGCCCTAACACTGAAACCCCCCTTCATATTCCCCGTATCCCATTGCGACAAAATGTTAACAACCCTGAGGCTAGGGAAACATATAATTACAGTTTAGTCAATGACCTTGCACAGTCCCTTGCCACCATGTCAGTCTTAGAAGTCCTTCAAACATGTCCCACTCAATGGAAGTCACTACTTTCCTCCCTGGGGGCATTCGACCCTGCTGATACTAGACTCATCACATTTGATCTTGATAGTGGGGAACCCTGTCTCCCCGCTCTCGTAGCATTCCAAATATCGGTTAAAATTCAGAACATCACAGTTCATCGTTGCATCATTGATGAAGGTTCATACACATGCATCATGTCCAAAACTGTATGGCAGAAACTTGGCTCCCCCGAGCTCATACTGTCAGGCTGCTAAATTGAAGCTTTTAAGTGACCTGAAACACTAAATTGTCAAACCAGGGTTGGTAAACTTTGAGCTGATACACAGTATGTGCGGGTAAGGCTTTAGTCTCTATCTGAATGCTATCCTTAGAATAAAACAC
>ML832323.1:15924-29518 GCA_009831015.1 Picea engelmannii | reverse complement strand
CAATGAACTAAAGCTATGATAAACTAAAGCTAAATCTATGAACGTTAAGCTACCTCGTATGCAAGTTCTAAAACACTGAAATGAACTAAAGCTATGACAACATAAAACTAAATCTATTGACAGAATAAAGCAGTGGATTGCACTGGTTTGGCGGGCCCAACCAAACGGCACAAACGCTATTAGTAATAACCAGAGCCGACTAGAACATTCTATGCAAACATTGTATAATCCATTAACTCAAAAGAGAATGCTTCAAATCGTATATCAGTCGAATACCATAACGCAACAACAGTCTTTATTCAAAAACATAGGTTCACGACATAACATAGTCCAACATAATCCAACCCGTTCTCAGGAATGATCGCAGGTTTATATATAAAAATCCTACTTTTCATAACAGTCGAAAACAAAGATGCATAAAAACAAACGGATCCCCGATCTGAGAATAGTCTTGGAATCAAATGTTAAAATGTATTTCACATCTTCATGACACGTAGTATCACCAAGTGTGAATGATGAAGAATCACGACCCAGTTTCATCATTAGGCCTTCAAGCACCCTGTGGCGATGACTCCAACTATCATGCGAATCTCTCTATCTCCCATTCGAACCATAACGCACACCATAACACACAGATCTTGAGTGGATCCATTGGTACTTCCACGGGTACGAGTTGGTACCAGGTACCGGCATCCTGTTCCAAAAATAGAAGTGGTACCTAATCCAAGCGATATTAGTTCCAATACCAATTTAAAGCATTAAAGTGCATAAAAATATCTTGAAATGCAAAGATACCTTAGGTAACCCCATTGAATGGTCAAGAGATGTCAATTATATCGAAACAAGGCCAAAAGGGTGGTACTGGTATATAAATGGAGGTCTGTGGCATATAATGTGGGCAAAAACATGATCAAAATCGGGGACCAACACATACCATCTGCCATCACTTTGAGAGCTTATGATGGATGACCATCCTCTCTTGAAGGGCTCTTTCAGAATGTCCCTATTGAACTCAGGGGAAAGACTATCCTCATTGACATTGAATTTATTGATTCTCCGCTTGATTACAATATCTTGTTTGGATGTAGCTACATGTACGCTATGAAGGCTGTGGCCTCTTCTGTGTTTCACACTATGATGTTCCCCCATAATGGGAATATCATTACCATATATCAAGTTTCACATTACAAGCCTAACCCTTCCTCCAACATCGATAAAATCCTACCTTTTGTCCACACTAATATCGATGCCTACCCACTCATCGAGATGGACCCCATAATTTTCAAAGACCCATCCTTGCTAGGGACATACCATAGAGCACCACCAATCATACATCCCTCAGCACAAGTATGTGTTATCTCATCCAATGGAATTGAAACTGGAGATACCCTTCCTCCCACATAAGCTTCCTTACTATCTGACGTCCCACTAGTCACAGAGTTCCTTCCTCAGGAATTCCCTGAGAACTTTCTAGCTCCACCTGTTCCTGATTTCACCCTCCCCTAGGGCCATATCCCAGTTTGGGAGACATTCCCCCAAGCCATTACTCAAATCCCCTTATTTTATCCCCCACCGAGCGTACAAGATTTCTAGGTAGCCCAATGCTTACCCTTCCCAGTATGGTGCTGGATATTCCAGTATGGTATCTACATCCACCTGCCATGGTCCCTTAACCATCCTTCCCTCCCCAAACAAAAGGAATCCTGATGTAGATTCCAATACTTACTTCATTTTCACCACCCTCACCCCCACTAACTAGCACCATCGCTACAATTGGGGGAAGACACAAGAAGAAAGAGCCCATCGCTCCACTTCCACCATGAATTCAACCTCCCTATGCACTATGCGATAAAGACGAACACCCCACCAATAAATGTCCATCTCTCCCCAAGCTACACAATTTAATCCAAATCCCTTGAGCAATGCCATCGCTCATCGCTTCATCCAGTTTACCTAGTACTATCACTACATCCCCTACTACAGGTAGCAAAGGGCGTCACAAAATGGCCCTTATTCAAAATCCTACACCCCCCTTACTGCCAGTGGTACCAGTTATTACCCCTACTCCATCCCCTGACGTTGTTCATATCATCTCTCCTGAACCTGAGGCACTCCCCACTCCTCTATGGTTCATGGATATCCTATATGAGGATTTTCCCCCAAATCCCCCCAATTCTCCAGTTCATTTCCCCATGGAAATCTTACGCCCGACTACCATTTTTAACCCACAATATCTTGATATTTGGTTTATGTCAAGCGAACCATCACAACCCCCTTGCGTCATCCCCTCTACCTCTTCACCACTAGAAGACAACCACACAGTGATAGTCACCAATGTTACTCCCCTGGATCCTCTATATTATTGACAGTTCCACTGCAACGAATACATCCTCAAAGAATTAACCACCGTTGATTTCCCATGGAATCCGCCCCATCACATAAAACTCTTTATTTCACAGGAATACTTTGTGTCTCCTACCCAAAACTCCATAAATGCAATTGAAACCAAATATTTTATACCATAAGGGCATATAGACTGGTTCAATAACCCTATCCCTGCCCTCGATGCTTTGAAGAAGTCAACATGGCCAACATTTCCCCCACCGCCAAAATAGATATTTCTGACAAACCTGGAATCATAGAGGAAATCACCATAGGTGCCACATGATCTCCTGAAGAACTTATAGCTTACAAAGATCTCTTCCATGAATACCGATACATTTTTGCCTGGTCATACACAGAAATGTCTGGCCTTGATCCCTCTATTGTTGAACATCGTATAGACACATGGCATGATATCACACCTGTATGAAAAAAGAAATGTCTACTACACCCATCCAAAGAAGCAACCATCAAAGCCGAAATTGACAAATTACGTGTTGTAGGGTTCATATACCCCATCACATATACGTCATGGGTCTCCAACCCCATCCTTGTTAACAAAAAACAAGACACCATTCGTATCTGTACTGATTTTCGCAACCTCAATCATGCTTGTCCCAAAGACAATTTTCCAATGCCCTTTATTGACCAAATTATCGATGATTGTGCCAGCCACGAGGCTTTGTCCTTCATGGACGGTTTCTCTAGCTACAACCAAATTCAGATTCACCTAGCTGATCAATACAAAACCACATTCACTACCCCTTGGGGTACTTTTGCATATCGTGTCATGCCTTTTGGCCTCAAGAACGCTGGTGCCACTTTCCAACAGGCCATGACATACATTTTTCATGATCTAGATCATATCATCCTCACATACTTTCATGACCTCACTGCTTGATCCAAGAAATGCATTCAACATCTCGATGATTTACGGATCATCTTCCAAAGGTGTCATCAATACAATATTTGCTTGAACCCCCTCAAGTTTGTATTCTGTGTCACCGCGGAACGCCTCCTTCTATTCATTGTTTCCCAACACGACATCACCTTGGACCCCCTCAAGGTCCAAGCCATCATAGACATCCCCCCCATCGGAATTTACACCAACTGCAAAGCTTACAAGGCAAAGATAACTTTTTATATCACTTTCTCCCCGATTATGCCACTCATGCACACAGTTTCCTTTGCTTGTTACATCATGATATCCCATTCCAATGGGATGAACATTCTGAGGTGATGTTTGATGATTTAAAGGTGACACTCTCCAATGATCCTCTCATTAGTCCACTTGACTATGACCATGACTACATCCTCTACTTATCAGCCTCATCCGTCTTAGTGGCAGGGGTTCTCGTCCAACTAGGGGATGATGGTTGTGAGCATGTAATTTACTATATTAGTAAAAATATTTCAGGGCCACCCCTGAAGTACAATCACGAAGAGAAACTTGCCCTTGTAGTTTTCCTCGCAGTCCAAAAACTGCACCACTATATCCTACTTCACACCACCAAAGTCGTCGCATATTCCAACCCCATGCAATAATTTCTCAATTGCCGATAAATTAATGGTAAATTTTCCCGATGGATCTTCATCCTTCAGGAGTATGGACTTGAATTTTCAACACCCAAGAGAAAGAAATCCCTCATCCTCACTGAACTCATTATGGAGTTTCCTTCAGAAGCTACCAGCTCACCTGTCCACACGGACTTCCCCGATGAACATCTCTTCTACATCCCCTCAGATGATCCCTGGTACAATGACCTTCTCGTCTACCTATGAACCCAAAATTTTGGACCCCATCTTTCCTGAGATGATCGTCGACACATTCAACATCAGGCCCCTCGATACCTCCTTATCAGAGACATTCTATATCAATGAGGGGTCGACACTGTCTTCCATCGATGTTTGACCATTGACGAAGATGATAGAGTCTTGAATCACTACCACAACGACACCTGCAGTGGCCACCTCTCTAGGATGCTCACCATCCATAAAATCATTCAAGTAGGCTACTTTTGGCCCACATTGTTTCACAATTTCATCCATGCTGTGAAGCGATGTGACAAATGTCAGTTGTATTCCAACAAAGCATGAGCACCACCCGCTCTTCTACACCCCATCATTACTACCGGTCCCTTTTGCAAATGGGGCATAGAATTCATGACTTTCATCCCGTTGTCTAGAAATGGACACAAATACATTATCATGGCATTCGATTACTTCACTAAGTGGGCCGAAGCCATGCCTACCTTCAACAACACCGTCGATACTGCAACACATTTTTTCTTTAATCACGTCATCTCCCGCTTTGGAGTCCCACTACAGTTAGTCTCTGATCATGGGAAACACTTCGAGAATGAGATTTTCATCGAACTCTCCTCTAGGTTAGGCTTATCCCATGAATTCATCTCCCCATACTACCCTCAGTCCAACGAATAGGTAGAGGCGGTCAACAAGGTCCTCAAAACCATGTTACAATGCATGGTTAACAAACATAAGACCAATTGGCATAATATGTTGTTTTCCTCACTATGGGCTTATCACATGACAATTAAAATTTCCACTGGATTTACACTAATTCATCTTGTCCATGGGGTCGAGGCCACTCTCCCCATCAAGTGCAAAATTCCCACCTTATGCACTGCTATTGAGATATTACCCGACATTTCTCCAATGGAGCATTGTTTACTAAACTTAGAGTCATTGGATGAAGACTGTCGATCTTCATTACAGAACAATGAGGCAACCAAAAATGATTGAAGGCCACCTTTGATCACCATGTCAACCTTCGCTCATTCAACGAAGGCGACCTCGTCCTTGCTTACGATATCGCTCACGATACCCTCAACCATGGAAAATTTGAGTCATTATGGCATGGCCCTTACATCATCCAACGTTGCCTCACTAAAGGCACATACATCCTAGCCTCTCTCGAAGGCTACACTCTCAAAGAATCCGTCAACGGGTTGTACTTAAAGAAATTTTATGCCTGAGCGTAGCCACTCTACACTAGGATTTTTATTTATTTTTACACATTTTGTAGAGTTTTTTTAATCTTCTCTTTCCCCTCCATGCCTTGCGTCTAATATACCATTTTGTGTTATTGACAGATGCCTCCCACATTGACCTACCACATTGGTTACGCCAACGGAGCTAGCCGATGGACACAAAATCTCGCTTCGACTGCTTGGGCCCTCTATACCCCCTCCCATAAACTACTCCACTCTAGCAACATATGTTTGGGTCCAACAAAAAACAACCAAGAATAATACACAACCATCACTGGCCTCCTTTTCGAGGCCAGTCACCTCCATATTTTTCACCTTAGCATCTTACTCGATTCCCAGCTTGTTGTCCTTCAACTCAACAATGTATACTGTGTTCGCGATCCTTGCCTCTTCCGCAAATACCTGCAAGTTGGACTTTTATCTCGACATTTTGATTCAATCAAATTACACATATTCCATGACAATTCAATCAAATAGCATATAACATGTCTAACCTAGTGTTAAATTGGCATTTATCACATCAAGATACCCTTCAACATACATAAACCATCAAAATTCTGTCACAACATATAAATTAGACATCATAAAAAGCATCACAAACCATCATCACATGTGAACATCATATACATCCAAAAATGTATATCCATATATATATATATATATATATATCGATCAATATGCCATAAATGTTTACAAAACATAGTATAACACATACATCATCCGTAGGCAAGTGAGTCACATCACCTTATACAACATGGGCTTGCAAGCCTATATAAATACAAAAATACATATACAAAGCCCCTCATGGTGCCTCTAGAGCTCCACCACCTAGCCCTCTTTTTGGAGGAGGTGCCCCACCAGCTAGAGGTCCCTCAGGTGTTGGGGGTAGCCTCCTAGTCATAACCGCCCCTGCTACAGCTGCTCTGTGGATCAGGGCCAAAACTCCACCAGAAGGCCCACANGCTCCACCACCTAGCCCTCTTTTTGGAGGAGGTGCCCCACCAGCTAGAGGTCCCTCAGGTGTTGGGGGTAGCCTCCTAGTCATAACCGCCCCTGCTACAGCTGCTCTGTGGATCAGGGCCAAAACTCCACCAGAAGGCCCACAAACTGCTCCAAGACTCCCCTATCCTAGATCCAAGTCCACATGCCCTAAGGCACTCCCTGTAATACCACCTCCAATCGACGATGAAAATCCTCTAACTCTCCCCCAGCCCCCGCCGGAGAAGCATGTGAAGGCCCTACACCAGGGTCATCATATTGGTGCCTCCTACCTCCGCTCTCATCATTGGTGGGCCTTGCACCAACTGCGTCCCGCTGTTGTCTCTCCCCTGCCCATGGCTCTCCCCACGGTGGCCTCACAAGCCCTTGGTGAGCCGACACTCTGACCAACTCTACCTCTCATCCGCAAGGCCCCACATCTGCACACAAAACAAAAAAATGATAGCATCAACATCCATCCATATATAAAACATATGATATACTATATAAAAAACAAAACATAAAATACATCAACATACCTTTATGGTCGAACACCTCTCTGGTGGGTAGCACCATCTCTGGGTCCTCCCGGAAATCCACCCCACTATATGGGAACTAGAGTATGATCTTTGGCATCTGACACCACACCTGTGAAATATCAGCCGTAAAGTAATGGACACCCTTCCCATGCCCATGCCGAACTAAGATCACTACCCACCGCTTCAATTGTGGCTCTCAAACACCCAACGCGTCCAACAAAACTCTCGGGTGCAACATGGGCACCCTCTCCAAAAACCAGGCCACCAAGATATACCCAAAGGAAAAATCACTAGATTCGGCCACCTGACACTGGTTAAGATACCCTATCATCTTGGTGTGTAGCATCACACCCTAAGCAAAGTGCTCACCACTCAGTTCCCTCTGCATGATCTTCAACTGCCCATCACTGATATGCTAGGTATCCAGAGACCCATAAACCCTCACAATCATCACCACAATGCAATGATGCACTGGGGCATCCATCGCCCCAATCCTCACCACAGATCCTAACATGAAGTCCTCTCCAGAATAATACGTCCATGCTAGGTTAGCCAACTGTCCATCCCCAGGTAACACGGGCCCAGTCGGTAGCGGGATTCCCCAAAAAGCGAGCCCCGTCAAGAAATACACATCCTCGCTCGTTGAGAATGTGAGTTGCTCCCCTCTTACGATGAAACACTACCGATCAAAAATCCACATAGCTATCAAGAACTGCAGTAGGTGCTCCTGTGCTCGCACTAGTGAACAATCAAAGAACTTTAGCAACCCACAGGCTGCCAAAGTTCCCCGCACACTCGACTCCTCATCTCTCATCGCCTCTCTCAGGCGTGCCTAGTCTCTCTCCCTCCAATGAACTAGCATCGTCAATTGGTCACCTACATCCACATATACAATACTTGATTAGACATCATAACCCATAAGAACACCAAAAGTCTAAAAAAGAATTAGTTTTTTATACCCCTCAGCTTTGCCTCAAGTGCACGACTATTTTCCCCACAGGCGTGCACATATGCGCACCTGTTCATCCAAAAGTTGTGCATTCATGCACAACTGTTGGATATACAGGGGAGTTTTCATGTTCCCCTATCAAACACATAGATGTGCATTCACATGTGCATTCACGCGTGCCTGTCCTCTACACAGTTTCGCACACATGCGCGACTGTCAGGGACACATCCGTGCACAAATGTGCAGCTATGCTTCGAACAGGCGTGCATCCAATGCATGCATGTTTTCCCCTTTTGAGTGCCCTCATGTGCAGATGCCCCACTTATAGACGTGCACTCATTCACATGAATCCTTTGATCACCCACGCACTGGGGGGCCCACCCTCACAAAGTCCCTCCATACGGCCATCCGTACGACCCTGCCCAAAAAACAAAATCCTAATTACTATGCAGGAGGATACGACCAGTAACCTAGCACTCGCTGATCCAAAATTGGTTGGATCTATCTCCTAGAATCTCCAAATCTCCTCTGAAACCTCTTGCAAACTCACTAGGACAACAGGTACAAATGAGGTGGCATTGTGGGCCCTACAACTATATATAGTCCCTTTTGCCAAACTTTTGAGATCAATTACAGGAGCTTCAGTTGTCTTTTTCTGATCCATCTTCAGCCACAATATCAGGATACTGCCCCCTACACAGTCACATCACTCAGGTCACCATCCATACCCAGCCCCAAAGGATGCATTTTTCCCACATCCTCCCCAGGTACAAATGTTGATATTCACAATTATTGAATAACTATTATATGTCCTTTATCTTCAGGTATTGTTCACGTTGGGTATTTGGGTTTTATGTGTGCAGGTACTTGGTCATCATGCATCAACACAACCCCTTTAGGTATATCATCGACACTGGCATGTAATCATTCCCTCTAAATATCAATTGCATATCCGAGTCACACCCTTCGACATTTGCCTCTAGGGTCCCCCCATCCAGCTCTGTAGTACTCACACCTCTGCTGCATTTCAATATCGTCAACTGGTAGCACTCTCTCCTACATGATTTGTCCCAATTGTAGTCCCCTTTGGCACTTTGACACTCATGTTGTTTTCATCCCTTAGGAATGGGAGTCCCAATAGTCTTCGCATTCCCAAGAATCGGCCACATGATCCTTCTCCTCATTTTGCTAGCTTTACCAAATGGACTCCCAGGTAATATCATTATGGTTCACATTTGACTACACCTCTGTAGTATCATTAACCTTCCATTCCATCCACCATCATTTTTTCCATCTACAACTTCCACACCATTAATTTACCTCATACAGAAACCCACCTATGGGCCCCCCACCCTCCACCAGTTTTCCACGCACCTTGCGACCTTGCAGGCCAAGACATCTGGCACTGGGGCACCCATTTCTGTATTTGTGCACTTATCCACACATTTATCTTGATGATTTCTATTAGGCTCATTCCTATTGAAGGGAGGTTTGAATTCTTTCCTCTAATCAGACTTCTCCTTCCTCTTATCCTTCCAAGATTTATGCAAGGATTCTCTTCCTTGTCCTTGCTCATACAGGTATTTAGCCTTCCTGTTTTCTTTAGTCAAGTTCTTGGGTTCATCATACCTAATCTTTTATTTATAAAAGGCTGGTAGTCCACTCAAAAATATTTTTATCTTTACCTTTTAATAATTTACAAACCCAACATATTTTAACAATCCCAAGAATTTCTTCTCATATCCTTCCATAGTCATGCTTCCCAGCCTAAGTTCAAAGAACTCCTGGATTTTCTTGTCATAGAAATTCTCTGAGAGGTACTCCTTATGGAAGTACTTCTTGAACTACTCCCAAGTGATCCTACTCTCATTAATATGTTCAACTTGCTTCAGTTGATCCCACCACATTGCATCTTTCCCGTGTAAATGGTAGGTGGAAATCCTAGCTTGTAAGTTTGAAGAATAGTTATGCAACTGAAAATATATCCTCAGTCCAAGCAACCATGCTTCGACATCAACTTCCCTTTCTCTTTCACCATCAACGGAGGGTGGCTTAAGCTTCCTCAACTATCCTTGAAAACTATCCACTTCCTGTCTCCTTCTATGGTGCCTAACATGAGACACCTCTGGACTACTTATGGGATCTTCCGATGCATAAATATTTCTTTCTGAGTAAGGAGGCGAGTGGTGTCTATGAGTTTTGCTAAGACTTATTGAATAACCAACTCTTCCACAATCCTCTCTTCTTTCACAAAACCTTCTTTCTTCCTCCTTTTTTGAGTTTGATCCCTTCTTCGTTTTCCTCTGCAACTGATTTAATCTTTGCAACACTCAAGCATTTATCTGACTTTTCTCTCTCATCAGTCTCTCATTATATTCTTTATAGCTCCACACTTCTATTTTCAGGCTTCTTACAATTTCTATTAATGTTTCCTTCTCTCCTTTTCCCTTGCATCCATTGGACTTTGTCTCTGCATTACCAACTCTGGTATTATGGCCTTCAACCTCCTTATCATGGCTGGGGGCTCCCTCGCCTTCTTAAATTCTTCAATACGCATTCTGAGCTGATATGTTTAAACCCCTTAATTCTGCAAAATGTGCAAGTGACCATTTTGTAAGAATTATGAATATGATAAACAAAATTTGTCACACCATGTTACGTGTCCTTTTTATTTTCAATTCACGAAGAACATAGATGTATCAATCTACATCATAAAACACTTCCATGTTATCCTTTAGCTGATACAGAATTCAATTCTGCACAGACGCTTATTTCAAACCACCTTCCCAGGTGACCATGACTAGAAACCATGGCTAAAACCTTCCTGGCGCTTTTCTGTCTCGAAATAACCAATTCATCCATTATCCCTTCTTCCCTCAACTCTCAACTTCATGTGACCATGGCCATGACCCTGTGCTTAGCTAAAAAAGCACTTATCCAGAGCTTCGGGACTTTAGAACTTTAGAACCATCAGCCAGGACTAGATCAATGGTCCTCATTCTCATTCGCGATCCTTGATCAAGATCCACTTTGGAACTCTAGCCTTTGGAAGTCTCAACTTTCCCTGCTCGATTCCTCCCTGAATGCTTTTACCCAGATTTCACGATCTGTCGACGCGTTTCCTCCCACAGATCCATGACTATTAATCACTTCGGCTCTTTTGGCTTTGGGAGTTTCAAACTCTCCGTCTTCTCTTTCTTATAGAGTGCTTTCACTCGAAGTCGATGATCCGTCGACGTGTGTCTCTTACAGATCAATGATTGTGAATTGCTTCAGCTCTTTGGGATTTCTCCACAAAACGTCAACTGTCACATATTTTTCCTATGATGTTCCCATTATCTGAACTGTGCGATCTGTCACCACGTGGTAAAATAGTAGAAGTGGACACCTGGCCCAATCAGGCGGGTGACACATGTCACGTTCTAATGAACATTTCAATCCTCCACATGTTCAAAACTCACTAATACGTGGCACACATCCCATGTGTCCACGTCATCCCAGGTGATGTCCTCAAGCCATGTCACTTCATAATTTCAGGGTCCACAACACCTCCAGGTGACGTCATCATGTCCCACCACTTCGAATCTTCGGGCTTCGGGAGTTTCCACACTAGCGAACTTCCAATTCTCCTGAACTCTGAATTCTAGAATTGGCCAATATGCTGACATGTGTCTCCCTTATCGGATGGTCTGTAATAACCCCGAAATTCGAGACTTCAGGAGATACTACTGCAAATATCAATGGTTCTCAATTACTTTAGGACTTCAGGTAATTCTTTCCCTAGTGCTTCACTCTACAAAAAATTCCAGAGTACTAAATCTCCGATGTGAGATATCTAGTGTTGCATGTCCTTTTTGATGGATGATCCAGATGAAATCCAGGCTTCGGGCCCTCAGGAGTTCTGTCTTTTTGGATCCATCTTTCTTCTGACGTGGTTATCCATTGGAGTGTAGGATCTCTTGCCACATGTCCACTTTGATCAAGGGTCTAGATCTACTTCAGATCTTTAGAGTTTCGATGTTCGATCACTAAAATGTCACATCACTTAATGCCTTTGAATTTGTGGGGGTGCGCATCGGCGATTTGGAGTAACCCGTGTTTCACCCTGTAATTATTTTGACGCTGACACATAACCTCTCAGTGAAACTGTGGTTTGGATTGTGGGACCTCCTTGGGGAATTAACTCCCATGCAACTTGGTTCCCCGCAATGCCTCCTGGTTGTTGATCTCTCTCTCCAATGAGATCTAGCGGTTGTGACTTAACCTTTGCCTTGCTTTCATCAGATGACCCTTGTTCACCTTCCCTCCGATCCAATGATATCAGATCTCTCTTGATCCCATAGTGGCGATCTCTCCTGAATTCAAAGGGGACAGTCACGAACCTTCGAACCCTTACAAAGGACCTCTGACATTTTAGCTCCTGCATAGATTCTGTAACACCATTCCTCTTGAGATTTTCAACTTCATGGTCAAAATTTTATCTCGATCATGAGACTCTAACCAATAGACCCGACCCATACCCACCCGTTGTTTCAAACAGAAGCTTTGATACCAAACTATAACATACCCAGCCATCCACAAGCCGGGGTATGTCACCTTCAAGCCCACCCTTGGAATTCTTTCTCTTAACGATACCCTTTTAAATTAATAAGGATGCATAAAAGAAAAGTATTTAATGACCTGCACAATAATAAATAGCAAGCATGCATATTCTAAAGATTCAATTAAATGATAATTAAATACACAACATAATACATTCATATATATACAGATAATACCATAACAGAGAGCACTTATCTTTATAAAATAAGACACCAATTGGTTGCAGACCAAGGACGTTCCACCCAACCATAGATGCTATTGTTCCAAATCCCAACATCAGTGTCACCCTCAAGCCAAGGCTATGAATTGAAAAATATGGTTCCAGAGTGTTACTTGGCTTCCCAAACAGGTCAACACTCAAGATCTCACAGGCTTTCCAACACTCACAACAATCCAATTACCCAGCTCTTTTCTACCCAACTTTCACCACCCAAGAGAATGGACCTCCACCCTTCTCTGCCACGTAGTCCCTCAGGCAGTCCTTCTCTTTATTTTGGGCTCAAGTGAAACTGGTCCAAAATCTTAATGCTGGAACTCTCAGGACTTGTAGCTATGAACAACGTTGGACATAGGCTAACGTATCTCAAACATGCAGGCCTCAAGTCATGGATAGATCACACCAACGACCACTACATCCAACAATACTGTGACTAATCTTCGACAGTTCGGTTCCCTTTCCAAATCCAATACACGGATGAGGATGGATCAATGAGTGATATGTAAGGATAGAATGAATGAATGAGTGATGATCCATCTCATGTACTGGTCCTCATAATTTCCAATAGGGTAATACTATTCTTTTACCGCATCCACAAAAAAATCCCAAGTGGGATCGACCCCATATATTCTAGACTCCTCTGTGGAACTTTTCTCCCAGTAAGTTTCCCACCAATGTTTTACATGAGGGAGATATTTAAGGAGTGCAGAGGTGATATTTTCTTTGTCGGAAAAATTGTGAACAGAGAAATAACCTTCTAGCAGAGTTAACCATTTTTCTAAGGCTTGTGCATCTATCTGTCCTTCAAATATAGGAATATCAAAATTAACTTGTACCTTGAAAGGTGAGGTGCCTCCAAAGTGGTCTCTTGATGAATATGTGCCTGATGCTATCGACAGGCCTTGAATAATGTCGG
>ML832323.1:0-15824 GCA_009831015.1 Picea engelmannii | reverse complement strand
TGTATCGTGATTTTGCGATGTTTGATGTTCAGAGTTTTTGTCAATACCAAAACCCGATCCCCGAAACTCCGAACAGGGCTATGATTTACAGATCAGATTCATTCTTATCCAATGGCTGTGATCACTTCGCGAAATCACATTTCGTGATTTCAGAGTTCTTGATGCATTGTGTTCTTTGTATTATGAACTCTCGATCCCCAAATCTCCGATGCCACCTGTCCTCTGCGCTGTCATCACACATGATTCGACACGTATTAAACACTGCCACGTGTCACTCTGATTCATTACTTGTATGTGCCTGAAGAGTTGAATCTTTCTGACACTTGTCACTACCTGGTTGTGCCACGTGTTGCTTAGCTGACGTGGTTTGTTGACGTGGATTAGATCGACGGTCTAGATCACATGTTGATCTGACGGTTCAGATTCAGTCGGGTTTTCGCATATCGCGAAATCGGGGTTTTCGTTGCATTGTGTTCTTTGCATTATGAAATCCCGATCCCCAAAACTCCGATGAGGCCTCCTGTCAACACGTGGATGGTCCCGATCTCTTCTTGATTTAACGGTTGCGATCATATCGCGAAATCGCATATCGCGATTTCGGGGTTTTCGTTATCAAGTGTTCTTTGCACTTTGAAATCGCGATCCCCGATTCTCCGATGAATTTATCTCTCTCGCAGCTTCTACAGATCTAACGTTCCTGGTTCTTTCGGGAAATTTGGATGGGATCCAACGATCACTGTCTCTTCTCCTCTCGATTATTACTGCGCTGTTATTCAATGTTGTTGTCATCACTGTGACCACACGTTCTTGCCATCAATGAAAAGTATACGCTGATTTGCTCAATATTTTCCAACAAGTTTAATATTGTTAAAATTGTCTAAGCTCATATACAACTGATTCACCCCCCCTCTCAATTGTATTAATAATTCCAACATAACTTCCATCACTCTGCTTTGAATCGTATGGATATGTTGTTGGCCGGTGCGTTTCTCTTGAGACCGCTTCATTCTTTCTATGGTTGACAGGACCTTCAACTATGCCTGTAGTCTGTCTGCATGTTTCTTTGCTTCCTTGAGCTGTGACTCCAATGCCTGTAACTCTGGATTTTCGGTGAGGTTCTCATATTTCTAGGCGCTCCGGTTACTCAGCTACTTGCACTCCAAGGCAATATATTTTAGTATTTCAACTGTGTTGTGGACAGTTTCTTCCCTTAGGTCTCTTACATCTTGAGGGGTATTGGGCACAATGTGGAGCTCCAAGTCTGCTATGTGTTGTTGGAGCTGTTGGATTACTTCTTCAAGTTGTGCCACCTGTTGTGGAAGTTGTTCTTCGACCTTTACTTTGATGACTGCACATGAACCATTTCCTTTACTTCGAGTTTCTCGGCGAGAAAATTTTCCTTGCTTTGTTGTAACTATGATTTTTCTTCATCCCACTTCGCTTGCAAAGCAAGATTTTCTCATTCTGCATCACTGCGTTGCTCCTCAAGGTATTTTTGTACTTGCGCTAAAGCCTGGGTGGCTTGTTCTATCTCTTCCTGAGCTCGTCGAAGGTGAGCTTCGACTATATCAGCGATGTGGTGTAGTTGAGCTGGCTCATCACCTAGTTATGATGTTCCTACTGACAAAGGCACAATAGAAAATGTGTGGTTGGACTATAATGCATGTTGCACCCCTTGGAGCTCATCCTTAATCCGACTGAACACCTCCTCCTACTTAGCTTCTTGATTCTCTGTTATCTCTAGTGAAGCATCGTTCAGTGTTGTGATGATGAAGTCGAAGTCATCTGAGGTGAGGGTGGTCTCAAATTTGGTCCTAGTTTCTTTTACTTTCTTCCAGGATGAGGTTTTCAGTGGGGAAACCTTCCTTTTCTTTGAGGTTTCCTCCTTGCCTCTAGGAGGTGTAACCTCATATTTCTTATATTCAACTTCTACAGCATCTATCTCTCTGCCATCTCCTCCTTGATCTGCTGAGATGGAAGCAGTCTTCATGGATGCATTGTCTAAGTCATGGACCTCTTCAGTCTTCTTTATCTTGCTAGGTCCGGCTGTATCCGGCGTAGTTTCTGGACTGTCTATATCAGACATCTCTACAGGGTCTTCTAGAATGAGGAGGTCCACTGACTATTCCTTGGTAATTTCTTCCAAGTTATCCTTCGTCAGCTTGTATGATTGCATCTATTTTTTATGTCCATCTGCGTGCGCTGTGATGTAAATAAAATGGTGGCCCACGCCGAATTTCATTAAGGGCCGAAACCTGTGGAGGGTATTCAGGGTCATACAAGGCGCTGACTTGATGGATACCTTCAACTGGTTGTAATACGTATGGAACATGGCATTTGATTGCCATTGTTTATTCATGTCATTCAAGTACCACAGTGTACTGAACTTCGTGGCCAGAGATTCAAACGACTCAATGTCCGGGAAGGTCACACCTTTCAACATCTCCCATGAAATGAAAGTGATTAGGATCAATAGCCAACTGAAGTGGAATTCATATCCCTAATCTTCGACTTCCCTGTAGTCTATTTCCAACTGGTTTACCAGGTACTACACCCAATTCATCTGAAGTCCTTCTGCGCACTTCTCTGTGAGGTCAGCTACGAAACTAATGACTTGGGTGGGTCGATTCTTTCGCACCAACTTTCTTGTGATCAATTGGAAGGTGAGGCACACTGTGCCACTCTGGATAGAAGCTACCTTGTGGCCTCGCATGCCCTTCTTGACATCTTCGTAGGTGTCTTTAATATTCTATGTAAGAGCGCGATCCATGGAATTTCCCTCATAAAAATCTTGTGGGTTAGGGCCTTGCATGCTCAACCCTATGATCTGATTGATCAACTTCGGATCCACTATGATACGGTGATTTAAACACAAGTATCCATCGTGGTAACAATACAACAACAGTTTGATGCATGCATTCACCTCTTGGTGTCTTCCGAAGTGCAGGATATTTATGACGTTGAACAGTGTGGACTACGAGAGGTTATGGGTCCATGATTGAGGAATTATCTTTGAATTCTTTCCTTTTTTTCGGGTCAAATACTTATGTGGGGAGAGCATGTTATAGACCTTCATGTCGTTGAGATTTAAGTCACTAAACTTCAATGCTGCAATTTTATCTTGGTCGGCACAAACTGCGTGTATCCCCTTCGAGAGGTACATAGTGACCAAGGCGTATTCAAAATATTTGGGCACACTGTCTCGATTTATCACGCTACTCAAAGGGGGTAGATAGGTGGGTAGTATACTCAATATTAACTTAGAATTTGTGAGATCATCCCTATGCTTAGTTCACTTTTCATCTACTGGTCGGGATGGACCGGCTCCAGTAGGGGACGGTGAGGCTGATATTCCTCTCATCGAATATGCTTGTACACCTATAGAAAATCCTCTCTCTGACATGACTCTTTCAGTCATCAAGTCGAGGAGAACTTTCGTTACTGATTCTTCAACTGTGGTGAGCTAGTCGGACATACACGCTCGAAATTAAAATTATCGGGGTCACGATGAACTTAGATACGACACTAGAACAAATAACAATAGCGCAATGATCACTGTATACAATTCACTTAATCTATGGTCTCAAACTCTTAGTTAGAAAAAGTGTTCTTCGTGCATGGCACGATAGGATAAGTAGGAAACTCGACAATGGTTTGTTTGTAATGGGTATGAAGCCTCATTAACTCTTGTTATGTCCGTTATGGTGTGGCCCAATGGTCTGGTGTCGAGATGTAAATTATTTTCGACCCGTTCGGAGTGAGAGTCAAATAGATATATTAGCCCCAATGGCTATATTGCTTCACCCTAGTGAAGTACCATGTGTCATTGTTTTGATATCCCGACGAAGTTCCAATTCTAGAAATTTTCTTTCTGCGAAGTTCCTTCTAGAATCTTCTGTAACTTTTCAATCTTAGCCCTCTTCTTTCTTAGCTTTCTAGCCTTCTTTCCAGTGAGCTTCGACTCGATAGTTTGTTTTCCATTGCGATTCTTATCTTTTGTGGTCTTAGTTACTTCATGTTTTTGAGATTCTCTCCTAGGACTCAGGGATAACACCTCTTCTTTATCTTATATAGGTACTTCAGTCTCCTGTGAGTCTTCTAATATTCTTGCAGCTTCGACATCTGGGTTTCTAGTGTCAAATAGCTTCGATCTGTTCTCATGTTCTTCAATCAATTGTGCAATATTTCTGGTCATGAAATCTTTTAATTCTTGTTTCTTCTGATCCAAAAATTCTTCTTCTTCCTTTCATCTGGCTTGAGCTCTGTCAATCCAAGGTTTTTCTATTAACATGGTAAATGAGGCGTTGTCCTCAATAAATTGAATAATCTCAAAATCTTCCTCTATCAAAGTTCCATTTACGGTCATAGGTATCTAAGAGAGACTTCCACACAAGTTTACCAATTTTCCTTTGAATAACCCTAGTCCTCCTAATGAAGGAATCATAGCAAGCCTTCCTATAGCTTCCCAAGTTCTCTCTGTCATGATATTCACATGTGTTTCTTTATCTAGAACATATTCAATGTCGAAGTCTCCTATTCTTGCTTCAAGGTGTTCCTTTTCTTTAAATATCTCTGATAATCTAATATGTCGGTGGTCATTCAAGGTTTCTCTCATATGTAGCAATATTTTCTCTGATTCTTCCTAGGGTTCTGCTATAGCCTCTGGAGTTGCCTTAGGGTTTTCTTGATTTAGATTCATTCCTTCAATATTACAATCATTCTGGGGCAATCCAACACTTCATGGTCCATATCTTTGCAACAAAGGCAACTAGGTATTCTCCCAGGGCATTCTTTAGCAAGATGTCTCGGTTTTCTGCAACTGTAATAAAGGGTTAATCCTCACTTTATTTTAAATGATCCCCAACCTCTTCTGTACAACGCACTAGGATCATAGGAGCTAACCTACAATAAATTATTTCTGGGATCCTGCATCCATTCATTAGTTCAAACATTCTTGCTATGCATAGGTATAACATATTGTTCACTATTCTTATCAGATCTACTCATATCAAATCTTCTTTCATATATTAATACCCTAGGTTTCAATCTAGGACAGACCCTATCAATCATACCTAGATCCATACTCTAGAAACAAAAAATTCCACTTATCTTACTTCTATAGAGCACAAAGCTTCCAGATCTAAAAATTTTAACTATTCTTACCTTTATCAAAGCACAGAGCTTGCAGATCTTACCTCTTTTAATAAGAAATTCTCACTTTTACCTTAGAGCACAAAGCTTTCAGATCTTGCTTCTTTCCTTCAAATCTGACCTCCTTTCTTCAGATCAGGTTTCCTTCTTTAGCACAGAGATTTATAAATCAAGTAGAATCTTACACACTACAACACATATCTATGCACCGATCTTTCACAATCTCAGGTCGAATCTTTACGCAAAGCTTCTTATTTCTAAGTTCATAGCAATCATAGTTTCATGTCCCAAAAACAAAACCATTTGTTGGCACAAGGGGCAGACCCAGGGTTCAATGCTACAACAACACACCAACAAATCCCTAACTACCAACCCTTTCAGAAACACCTGTGAAGCAAATGAAGTCTCACCCGAGGTAGAGGCAGGGGTGGTTGCAAGACTCAGGTGTCTGCAACCTTAGTTGGGACACAGATTTGTGATTGTACTACTTAATAAGTCACTTAGCACCATTAGTTCCTCAATATATAATCATTAATCACTTCGTTGATAAAGCAGGGCTTTGCAGCATTCACACTGTTATAATGTACTTAAGTACTTAGCATTAATAGATAGGTCAAAACTAGCAGATCACACAATAAGCACATTCATATGGATCAGATCTAATATTCTCACATATCATTAGCACTAAGCATAAGAAGATCTATCTAATCATCTTAAAGCACTTAGAAAAAGAAGACATAAACACATTAATACAAGAACAAAGCAAGGCAACACAATGTTTACATGGTTCACCCCCACCCTGGGGCTACGTCTACCAACTCTTATTCTTTATTATCTTCAGTCAAATAGTTACAAGCACAAAGCCATCAAAACCCTTACTCTGCACAGGATAGAATATTTGTGCAGCTCACTAGATCCTTCTTCCTTGCATTACAGCACTAAGCCCTCCACAATCTGCTACAAGGACCTGCACTTATCTCTGTAATTCGCTTACATTCATGCACAAAGAACGTACAGACTCTACTCACACTTAGCATACATTCACATCACATAGATGCACTATTCGACTTCTTCTTACATTGCCTATCCTCCTATTTATACATACAAAATAGGCCTAAACGTGGGTAAACCCATGGACCGACATCCCATTCCCTCTACATATTCCCAAAAACCAAAAAAGGATCCAAAAGTGGGCCTAGATCCCTTGATATTCGCTTCGTCTTGCACTCCTCCTTCGATAGGTTGTCGAAGTCCCAACATAGGTCAATATGACCAAGAATCTCCCGAAACTTGGTCAAAGGCCAACAATGGTAGATAGAGCCCATTTGGGAGGATGGCTTCTTATTCGTAGACCAGAAAGTATGGGGAATTTCCTATAGCTTCTTTGGGTGTGACCCTATTGGCCCATAGGGAATTATGTAGTTGGTTATGCCAATTTATTTGGTTATCTATAATTGTCTTCTTTAGTATCCTTACCAGGATATTATTAGTTGATTATGCCACACCGTTTCCCTGAGGGTATTAATTTGTAGAGTACTTGATTATGATTCCTTCATCGAGAGAAAAATCTATTAATCGGGTAGAAGAGAAGTAAGTTGCATTATCAATGACCAAAACAAAGGGGACACCAAACCTTGTGATCAGTTGTTGTTATATAAATTGGATTACCACCTTCTCATTCACATGAGTTAGAGAGATGGCCTCTGCCCATTTTTTGAAATAGTCGGTGGAAGTAAGAATGTACTTTTGGAGTTTTGCAGAGATAGGCATAATTTCTCCTATGATATCCAACCTCCACTACTCAAAAGGCCTAGAGACAGTCACAGGCTGAAGTGGGACTATTGCCCTTTTCTCCTTTCCAGTGCTTATTTGACAAGTCTTACAGTTCCTAGCGTAGGTATGAGCGTCCTTGAACAAGGTGGGCCAGTAATAGCCGACTCTCAGAGTCTTATGAGCGGTGGAGTTTCCTACGAAATGTCCTCCAGCGAGGTCATCATGGATTTCATTTAACACTTTGTCAGCATCTTATCCTTCGAGACATATCAATAATACCCCATCAGAGTTGATCCATAAGAGCACCAAATTTATAAGGAGATATTGTGTAGAAGATAAGTTAAATCCTTGTACCAGGAGCCTTGTATGGGGATATGTATGCTACGTCTCCACACCATAGTGCCATTTCATTTTCCCACTCAAAATCTTCAATTGCTCGATCCTGGGCTTCAGCTGCAAGCTTGCACAAACCTTGTCCCTTTACCAATTTGGCAGGTTTTATATCTAGATCAAATTCCTAGACTACTTCCATCTAGTTCCCTCTTATTTCTCCCATTTCTTGTTGGGTAAACAGGGATCAGACTGCAAGGTGTGGCACAATCACCTTAGTTTGATTCTTGAGGATGTAAGACCTGAAATGATTTACTGCCTTATAGACCATGTAAGCCTTATTATCTATGGCAGGGTAATTGAGCTCAGCTCCTTGAATATTTGTACTCATAAATGACACTGGGGTTTCATTGTTTCCATCATCCTTCTGAGTCAAAACCACAACTAGCGATTGGTCAGAGGTGAAAGTATAAAGGAAAAAGTCTCTATTGAAATAGGGACTTCACAACACCGATGCCCGGGATATGGAAGCTTTGATATTGTTGAAAGAGTCTTTTCGTTCATCATCCCACTTAAATTCGACATCCTTGTGAATCATCTTTTGTAAGGGTTTGATGATTTCGGAAAAATCGGGAGTGAATTTCCTCACAAAATTGATTTGCCCAAAAAAGGACTGCATAGCTTTCTTGTTATGGGGTAGCATGAGTTGAGATATGACCTTAATCCCTTTCAGGTCTATTTGAATCCCTTCTTGAGATATAATATGACCTAACAACTTACCTTCCTCGACACCGAATATAGTTTTCTTAGGGTTTAGTGATATACCGTATTTCCTACATCTCTCAAAAATCTAAGTTAAGTGTTGGATTTGCTCTTCTCTATTCTTCGAATACACTGTTACGTCATCTAAATACACCACCACACACTTATTAATAAGTCCCTGAAAAGCCACGTCCATGGCCCTTTGGAAGGTTTCTCCTACGTTGATTAACCTGAAATGCATGCGTTTATAAGCGAAGGTCCCCCATTTGGTTCAGAACGTGGTTTTTAAACGGTCTTCCTCTTAAACCAACACTTGATTATAGCCTAAGAAACTGTCTAGTTAGAGAGAAAATCCCCGAGCCATACACGGTCTGCAGGAGTTGTTCCATTAGCGGGATGAGATAATTGTTTTTTTTCTAAAGCTCTGTTGAGGTTCCGAAAGTCTACGCATAGTCAGATCTCTCCCAACTTTTTCCTCACCAGAACAAGATTTTCTACCCAGGAAAAATGCCTAACCTGGAAAATTATTTTCACATCTAGAATATTCCTTAATTCCTGATACATGACAGGCTCTAGGGATGGATGATACTTTCAGAGCTTTTGCTGAAAAGGTTTCACTTTGGGTTTCAATGGGATGGTGTGTTGAATAATCTGGGTATCATATGTTTTCAAATCCTTATAGGACCACGTGAAAACATCCTGGTATTGTCTAAATAATCTGAGGTAGGCTCTCCTCTCTTCCTTAGATAAATTTTTTTCAAGATTCACATGCTTTGGGTTCTCTGGGGTTCCAAGATTTATAGTTTCATGGAGGGGACAAGAGCTACCATTCTTTTCATTTTTTGGGCCTTTGAACCATTCCTTTAGATCAAATAGGTTCTTTAAATTAGCTATCCCCTTCAGGATTATGTGAGCCTTTGATTTATTCATATGTAGTTCTGGCTGAGGATCGGTTTCTGTTGAGTTCTCTTGGAACTCTTCATCGTCAATAGAGAGATATTTGAAATTTTCTTGGTTGGTTAAGAAACTTATGATCTATTCATCTCCCTCAAATACTTTCCAATTAGAAATGTTATTAGGTATTGATGGTTTGTAGAGAAGCTCTATAGTGAATCGGGAAGCTTCATAATCTTCTAAAGGTGACAGTCTAGAAATAGTTGTGGCCAAGGAGTTAGCAAGAATATTCTTTTCTCTGGGAATTGCGGTGATATTGAAAGCCTCAAAGAATTTTATTAGCCTATGCACCTCCTGCTGGTAGTTCTTAATATGAGGTGAATTGTAATGTATAGTATTCCTCACTTGTCTAACAATAATCTTAGATTCTCTGAAAACTTTCAATTATTTGACATCCAGGTCTATGGCTTTCTTTAACCCTTGTACTAGAGCTTCATTTTCAGCAGTTTTGTTGGTACATTTGAATTCTAGTCTACAGGATAGGAAATGATGTTTACCTTTATGGTCGATAAGGATGCACCCTACTCCTAACCCTTCTTGTGATTTATATCCATCAAAATAGAGGGTCCAATTTTGCGAACGACAATCGCTCCTTTCTCTTCCATCACCAATGTTTTGTTCTCTGATATTTTCTTTCACAAGTCCTAGCACGGGGTTTTGGCAGAAGAGAGAGTCTTCTATCAGCATCGGCGATTCCTCTTGAAAAGTCATCTCAGAGTTTTGGGTAAGCGGAACTTTGGACAAGAGAGGGAAAAAGTTCCTGAAGTGAGAATCACAGGAATAATTTTCCAATATGGGGAAATTGGTAGACGCTGGTTCGTTTGGGGTTTCTAGATCAGTGACTATATGCTTCAGATATCTCTCCCTATTTATTTTGATCATGTTCTTGTATCCCTTTAGCGGTATCCAAAGGTGTTCCCAGTCTGTGTTGAAATATTTTTTTATCTTTTCAAACCAATCTCGGCTTAACAATAGCCCATATGCCTCGGGGATATCCACCACGTTGATGTCAATCACCTGCACAAAATTAGGATGTATCGCTATCCTAATCATCACATATTTGAGTTCTCCCATGACCTTGACCTGGGTTCTATCTAGTTGTATGAAATGCTTATCACTTTTGAGAGGGACAACACCTAATTTATTACAAAAGACCAAGGGCATGACATTAGAAGACGCCCCAGAATCTACCAGACAATTGTGAAGGTTCCTATTGAAGACTTCAAACATTAAAAGGAAAGGTGGTAAAAAAAGTCCTCTCCTTCCTACCTTCTGAGTAGGTATTTATGATTGACTTGCTCGCCAGGTCTGTTGGGGATAGATTCTTCTTATGACCATTGTCTGTGGTCAGGTCTTCTACAGAGCCCAGAGCTTGGAACAAAAATTCTTTCTACTGAGGAATTCTACATATGTCCATAACCGATATATTGGCCTTTAGCTTCTTCAAATCTTCAAATACGTTGTAATATAGTTTGGGAGATTCTTGGGTATGGATTCTTATAGGCTTTTTATCGGGTGCGAAAGGTATTTTCGGGCGATCGGGAGTTAACTTACTTTGCAAGGCTTGAGTGGAATCGGTATATTTCAAGCTGGGTTGACCCTTAATATGTGTATGTATTACCAAAACTTCTATGGGTTGTTCTCGAGGCTCAAATAGATCATATAAAGGCACGATCATGTCAGGATCCCATATCAGCATGGTTGTGTCTCGTGGTGGGTCGACCTCTTCCTGATCGGCAATATTCACGGTTGAACAATTCACTGTTCGGTCAGGGAGACTTCATCTTGAAAATGATTGGCTATTAAATACATGGCATGGACCCATTGAGGGCATTCTCTTTCAGAGTGGTTCTCCTGGTGATAAGTATAGAAAGAATCAGATGCAACATTCCCTAGGTCAATGTTTAAGTTGGTTGGGGGAGGTTCAATTGCTTTAAAAGGATGATTTCTTTTAAAGAAATGATTAGAGGGATTTTGGCTTTGGTTTCCCTCCCTGTGATTCTCTTCATGTTTATTATATCATTACATAATTTATTAGCCATGCGTTGCAGGTCTTCTATATCTCCATTACCCTTGTCGGGATTTTGTTCGGTCGGTTTCCCCAACAGTCTGGTTAAAAGGATTCCTCTCCTAGGAGGGGGTTGGGTTTGTCTTTTCATCAGGGAGGCCTAGAATTCTTTATATCCTTTTATCTGGAATTATATCATCTTGGCCTCTTCAAATTTTTTCGTGAGGGTTTGCTTGGCAACCCTTTTTATGAACATAGAAATAGAGGCCGTAAGTGCATTGGCATAAACCTCAATTTGCAACTCTTGAGTTGGTTTCACCACGGGCTAGAATTTGTTTAATATGGTCATGAATCTTTGATTGAAATATTTGACCCTCTCTTTCGAGCTCATGGTGGTTGTGAACAACTTAGCCATCAAAGCTACCATGGTATTTTCCTCCACAAATTTGTCTAAAAAGTCCTTTTGGAACTTGGTCCAAGTGGTTATAGATCCTCTCGACAAATTAAAATACCACATGGAAGCCGAGTTCTCAAATGTGTAGGGAAAGAGCCTATAGACTACATATTCATGTTGAACATTCATAAGCCTTATCACAAGTATGAACTTCTTGATATGATCTTCAGGTAAACCTGACATTTTGGGATCGTACCTGGGGAGCAACTTTTCTGGGTGTCGGGGAAGATTATGTACTCATCCTGGGACGGCCACGGCATCTCTGACCAACCAAGGTTGGTTGTCTTGAAGTGGGATTTACCTTTCCTCCTCATGATCATTATTACCTTCCATATATTCATAATCCGAGTTGAGCTCCTCTTCTTTCGAACAATCATTTGGCTCGGAGATGTTGTTGGTTGGCATTTCAGGCATTAGATCAAGAGGTTCTTGGATTTTTGTAATCGCGGAATCTATTAAGTCTTCTATAGAGTGTATGAAAACTTCATCGGGAGTGCTAACCACTGGTCTGCTTTGTTGTTTTCTTTGAGGGAGGATGGGAGTTAAGGACAACATGCCAATTTGTCAGGCGTAGGCTCTAGTGATTCTCTGGAATTGATTGAATTCCACGTAAGGAAGGGAGTAAGGTATTTCATGGTGAAAAGGTTCTTCCTCAGGCTGGGGTGAGTTATTTGCTTTGGGGGTATTCAGTAAGTGTGGGATATATGTTGAATGACTAGACATGCATGTGGACCATTACGAATCTGTAGGCTATTATAAATACTATATAAATTATATACTCAACCATTCATTCTCAAGCCCTATTTCTAGCGCCAATTATGTTGATGGGGCTTAAATACCTTGACTCAATAGTAGGAACCAAACCCGCCACTGAGGCACAATTAGACTCTATAGCGTTTAAGATGGAATGGTTCTTCGGATCTTGTGATCCAACCAATTTATCGATGGGCTTTGTGTTTTCTTGTGAAGGATCTTCCTTCAGTTAGGACTATTCTTTTATGTATTTTCTCTTGGGTGGGGCTGGTATGAGAGATGAAAGTCAGTATAAACCAACTTGACTAGTAACAGGATTGATTTTTAACTACTGGGAAGAGGCTAATCTTAGGATAACCCGCTGCTCAAACATGCAGATAGTGATTCTATGCCAAAGGGCCTAGTACTAATACATTAACCAAATGAGCATCTGATTACTATCTAAGAAACTAACTATCAGAAAGAAAGCACATATGTAATAAGATAATGGCAAGAAAAATAATTCAGCTACCATAACCATGAATCACATAATAACATAAAGATTTATCTCCATCATGAAAATAAATAACATCAAGACATTTCACCAGATAACTTGACAACGGAATTAATTTCTCTTACTCATTACTGCATCATTCATGAAACAGGATAGGAAGTAGTTCTTCTCCAAGTCCAATCACATTGCATCTGATGGAAATAGTTTTTCTCTGGTCTAGAAGGACTTCTAAATTCATAGCAGTCTCAAAATAATTCTCCACAGCCAAAAAGAAAGAGTTCTTACAACAACCATCGACCATGACTAATTGGTCAATGTCCTTATTTATAATATAAAATTCAACCGAAATTAACGGCTAAGTATAGTTTGAGCCAAACAAAAATCACCACGTGGCATGATCATCCAACATTTTCTTTAACAGTCTATCTAAGATATTTCTTGAAAAGGATGAATTCTTTCGTATTCATACAAACTAATAAAAAAATCCTCACAGGTTTGAGCCCATGGGAATTAGTGTTGTTCCATTGGGGCTGCATATACTCCTTTGATATCTACTGCATGTGCTTTGTACTTTACCAAACTGGCGTTTAGCTATTGCAGCATGGTTCGAGCTTTGATTGAGTGTTCCTTGAATTGTTGCACTTTCCCTAGCCTTGCATCGATTATCTTTATGCATTCTTCGACCCATAGTGAGTCTTGTTCGGTATTCATCTTGAACACATCGCTCAGGTTGATAAATTCATCGGGGGTGTTGAGCTCAGCGAGCCCAGAGTCCTTCATTGCTCTGACGATTCAGCTTCGGTGCTTATTTCGAGTTCTTCGACGAGGCCATGGGATGAGATATGTTTGGTAGTCGAGAGGATTTTTTCTGCAATCAAGGTAGAAGTAGTTTAGCGATTAAGCAACCTATGATAAGACATAAACAAACCGAAAATATTGATGTGTACCTGTGTAGCTTGCTAGTCTCAGTCATTTTAATACTTACGTGATCCCGGTCGCTCCTTCAAATGACTTGTGATGACCTAGCCGAAGCCACCGCTCCTCTTTGGTTTAAATGAATTATGTCAGTGTACCACAGGGTGGAAAATCAAGTACGGCAGACATGAGCATCTAAACCATCGTAATGATCACTTGACCTTTGGGGATGAAAGCATATGTAGGAGATGAGTGTGCGTGTGTATTCTCCCAAAAGGTCGGATATTGTAAAAAGAAATTCGTTAAATGCTTCCAGAATCTGTATCATCAAGCGTGTCAAATAACATTCGTAAATAACAGAGGTTTGGAAATTTAAAAAGATCGGAAGGATTGTACCACATGTTCCCTGCAACAACTTTGAATGATGGTGTTTACATGTTCTGGATTGCATCTGTCGAGAAATTGTGGTGTGTTGAGTCTTCAAAACATCATGTCGTGAGGCACGAGTGTCTTATTTGCACGCTCTGTTTTGTGAGGAATTCCAGGAGTTCTGTGGGCAATTCTACGTATATGTCGATCTTTTATTCTCTAGAATTATGGTCTGGTGAGTTTATCTTGGTGGAGTCCCACGTAGTAGTCCTTCATCACCTATAGATGCCCAAGTCCCTACATTGTTGCATTATGGGATCCCCTTCAAACATGGGATGGGGTTTGCGAGGCAGTCGGAGTGCCAGGTCCGAGCCCCAGCGTGCCTAGGACTCTTTCTTATTAGTTTCCTGTGTCCTTTAAACTTCAACAGGAGGTACAGGCTCTTGCTTGGAGATGGTGTCAGCATTCCCAGTGGATATTGGGGTGGAAAAAGGTATGTCTGAGAGAGGTATGTTGGGAAATGTGCCTTCTCTGGAGAGAAAACCATGGAGAGGAGGAATTCCTAGGAAAGATACGGGAAAATGAGAGGAGGACCGCCTCCCGATCAAGTTGGGTGTACGTCCAGCCCCTAAGGAGTCTACAATGCTTACCAATTGGTTGGAGCCAGCTGGGACTACCGATAGAGGAAGAGAGAGATGGAAGGAAAGGGAAAAAGAATCAGGGCTTCCCGTCGAGGGTCCCGCTCAACAGTTAGAGCGGGCCCAACTTGCAATAGATGAACTCTACTAAGAGAATATAGAGTTACATAGCCAATTGGCAATGAAGAACCGAGAGGTATTGGTGTCACAGGGTCGAAAAGGTAGCACAATTTGGCTCCAGAGATGGCTTCGAGAAGCGCAAGATACAATTGTGAAATTATGTGAGGCACAGAGGATGACAGCGAAGGAGGAGCAGAAGACATTACAAGGTGCGAAGGACAGTCTGAGAGAGTACCAATGCATAGGAGATACATGGTGGGTGGGTTTTTTTCCTTGCATCCTCGGAAGTGTCGTTTGACAGTTTTTTCCCTCTTTCGTAAAGGCTTTGTATTCTTACTATGACCGTGTTGGTTAGTCAGGTCGTCAGGGTTGTCTACTTGTATGTAAACCAAGCCTGGGGGGATTTTTGATTGTATGAAGAAATTGAAAGTGTTTTGAATGTATCATGCTTTTTCCATATGTGAATTAAACGTGTCTTCTTACTTAAATTTCTTCATGCTCATCATGGGATTTTATAATTGTTATCATTGTGTTTGTGAGTTCGTTAATGAATTCCCCGTTAAAATTTATGATATTGGTTGATGTTAACATGGTGTTATTAACCAGGGTCATTAAAATATCTAAAAATAAAGAGAGCACCCAACTAGCGGGTAAGAAATGTACTTGGGGACCTCATATGCGTCGAAAGAACATAACGGGTTAGGTACAATGGTTGTCGATGCTTGAATGGCATTGGGAAAAGTAAAATTAATGCATCGTTTTATTTTTGCGGGTTGACACGTTGTAACTTTTTCTGACGCCGAAATTGTATTGGGGGTCAACAATGTCACTTTCCATTTTCGCGGCGCTTACTGTTATATTTATCTGTCGAAGCCGAATGGATCGGTCTTTGTCACAATCCCTGCCAAGGATTATTCACAGAAAAGAAAGGCTTTCATCGGTCGATGTCGATAAAGGTCGGCAGTCAACTACTTTGACTTCTCAAATGGTTTTCACCACCTTTAAATTTTACCGATGCCGAACTTCTTAAGCGAGTTGGGGAAAATTTTGGGCCGCCAATTCCTTGAGTAGTTGTTAAGTCCCTTTTAGAGTTAAGATGAATCT
>ML832322.1:104720-116112 GCA_009831015.1 Picea engelmannii | reverse complement strand
TCTGTGTCTCAGCATCTTCTGAACTGAGTGCCAGCTCCGTGTTTCAGCATCTGCATGAACCGTGTAACTGCTTCGTGTTTCGGCATATGCATCCTCGGACTATGTAGCAGCTCCGTGTTTCGGCATCTGCATTGAATCGTGTAACTGCTTTGTGTTTCGGCATATGCATCCTTGGACTGTGTAGCAGCTCCCGTGTTTCAGCATCAGCTCAACAGCGACTTGGGCAGTTCTGTGTTTCAGCAATGGTCTGAAATACTATTCTGCAAATATGGACACTTCTGCACTTCTAATCAATGGTTAGGTTCAAAAGTAATGTAAAGTATTATGCAAAACGGATTAAGCATAAAATAATGAGAAAGGACGTTGTATACCTTGGAATGATCAAATGAAATGATAGTATAAGTCAAAATGCAGGTGATGAAAGGTAAAATAATAGCAAAAAGTATGGGCAAAAAGGGTACAATATGTGGTCCTAACAGGGATATTTTTGGGTATTTTTAAGAACTGGTTTCATTTTCCTGTTTTTAAACTTTCTACAAAAGTCTGAGCTAATAGAGATTCTGGTCTTTCATACCAGTTATCTCGATTTCTTTGCTTGACTATAATTTTCCAAGCCCCACAGAGGTACACACGACCTGTATAAGGTTTACATGGGTGTACCCACGCCCTGCATTCTCACAACCCACGTGTACACGCTAGCTGAGGAAGTGGCAGTCGCGTGTGGATTCCAAAAAATTGCTTTTAAAGAGGCAATCATCCTCTTTGCTGTCAGAAGTAGTCCTTCTCAGGGGTTTCTAGAAATCTTTCTAGTCTTTGTTGTTTGCAGTCTATAGCTTACGTTTACACCTCGGATTGGTTTGTTCTATGAAGTTTTCCTTGATCTGTTTTCTTTTTCTGTTAAAGTGAATATCTGGGTCTTCAATAGATTTTGGTTTTCAGTACCAGTAGTCTTTGCTTGGGCTGGATTTCTTGGATTTTTATTTTGTTTCAGAGTTTCAGAGATACACGCGGCCTGTATAAGACCATCACGCATGTACATGCACTCTAACTTTACACAGTTCGTGTGCAAACGCGTGTTGTTGAACTGTCAGTTGTGTGCTTCAGGAGAAGTTTTTTATTGAAGGTGAGGCAGTCATCCTTTCCTTTGACAAGAGATATACTTCTCAGGTTTATTTGGGTCTCTGTCATAATGGTCAGTAGCTTAGGTTTGATCACAACAATAGCTTTCTTTTTCATTTAGAAGTTTTCCTCAAAATTTTCTTTTATGGGGTTTTTAGACAAGTGTTAGAGTCTGATTTTAAGTTGCTTGTGTGTGATTTTTACAGTGACTCTTTGTGATCTATGCTTAGGCCATGAATTTTTTCTTGGTTTTGACTTGTTGGTATTTTTCCTTTTTTGCTTTGTGAGCATTCAAATAAAAAAAATATATATTTCTTTGATTGGTTAAAAAGTGTTGTTTTTTCATTAGTGACCAGGGAAAAGTCTTTTCTTTCATAAGTTCTTTATAGTTTACTTAGATCATAAGTAGCTTGTAGTCGAGTGAAATCTTGCTTTGGGTTTGCTAATTCAAAGATCTTAGAAAAAAAAAATTAATTTGAAAAGTTGTTTAAAGAAAAGTTTTAGTTTCCAAGCTTTCTGTTTGTTTTACTTTTGTCTTTCAAACATCATTAGTTTCACTTTCATAGCCTTTGACTTAAGACAAGTCATAAAATTAATGCTAAACTAAAATTTATTAGAATTTTTAAGTTTGTAGGGTCAACCAACTAGTTTAGGGTTAGGGCCTTGAATTAGGTTGGAGAGGAAACTTTTCAAGGCCATTAAAATCAAACATTGGAGTTTGAGTTAGGGAGTGTCAAAGTATAGTATCGTGAAAGTTATCAGGTACCCCCCTCTAACACAGGGGATAAACATGAGGTCACATGCAGAAAGGTAGTGGAGATAACCCCTCCAAAGCTGGACCAATCGTAGTGGAGAACACATATAGAGGGCTTGTTTTGGGATTCTGTCGATTGCATTTTCCACGAAGCTTCATGGGTCTCGATTCCATTCAAGGTCCTCATTTTTCTTCTAGACCACTTGCTTTCGATACCCTTGACAAGTTTTGGGCTCGATACCCTACTCATTGTGGTCTACCTAACTTTCGAATGTACCTGCCTGGTGACTGTTCGTGCGTTGGCAACCTAGTTGCCTATCTTCTTAGGGACATACACAGGTGACTGCGGGGGTATACCGCGATACCTAGGATAGACATTGGGCCACACTTTGTAGAGTATACCCATAGGGTGCTTCCGTGTTTGAGTTGAACTTTCACCAGCAAGTTGCTCTAGTGTTGGTTGTTGTAATTGTTGTTCCAATTAGTTTAGTGTTTGCTTGTCTTATCTTGTAAGGAATTTTTAGTGTGTATTGTTTTTTGAATGATTAGACAACCCTACAATGTCTTTGATCTTCTCACACAGTGGAGGATCACAAGCTCTGTCGGTCATGAAGGCTTCTTGGCGTATCACCAGTTACACTGGAGCCACCCCTGCCACCACTATGACGAAAACTAGACCAACAAGGGTCTTTTGAAGTGACCAGGTCACAAGAAACTGTGCCCGACCAACATCCATAGGAATCGACTATTTTAGACTTTGGAAAGAAATCTCTTGGTCCACCTAAAACCTCAACCACTGATCTTTCGGCACCCATCATCATACTGATTCATCCTTACGAGTGCCAGACAGTGTCACAAGCAGCAATGGAAACAAATGTTGTTACTCCTCTTGAGAATTCTTCAATTCCCACTACAGTTGTCACCACAAGAGAGTTTCCACCTCCTAACCCATCGTCACCTGTCTAATCCACCATGGTCTCGGCCACATCTACCTTGCACAGTGGTCCAATCCCGTCTATGGTGGTGACCACAACCCCTTTCCCACCAAGTGCAACAGGCCCTCTATTCTAATACTGGATGCCTAGTTCAGGTACAAGTCCTGTAATTTCTTACTCCACTTCACAGACTTTAGGTCTAGGGGCAAGGAGCTCTAATGATCCTCTGGAAGGTCACATAGGGGGCATTCCTACTCCTTTTAATTCTTTCCCTTATGGGGGAGTTCATACACCTCCTTCATGCCCTTCGCTCAGTGGCATGCACTAGCCATCTACCGGGCCACCTGCACACCATAGTTTACTTGGTCCAGGGAGTCAAGGACCACCTTCACATAATATGCTGGTAGGTTCGACATCATTTTCTTTGTTCGGTGCATTCGGTAACAATGACTTCTCATCAGCTACTTTCTCGACTGGGGGAAACCTCAGTTTTGGACAACCTATTCCTATGCAAGGTAATATTCCTGCATAGGGGGAAAACCCAGGAACTTCTTCCACATCATGGCCTTCAAATTCTTGGCAAGGATCTATTCCTTCATCGAGAATGTCGATCTGGGGAAATTCTTTCCACTATCAATGGCACCCTAGACAAGGTACTATACCCATCCCTATAGGACCAACATGGGGCAACCCGTCCTAAAAGTCCTCTGAATGTAATGCACGCCCATCCATCTATGTCCTATTTTGGGAATCAACCAATGATGTCTCCTCACATGAAAAATCAGTATGCTAGTCACGACCATGGCTTTTATGAGAACCCAAGCTAGCAGCCGAACATTTTCTGGCAACTTGGTGCCAGTCAAACTCCAGGTCCCTTTTTTCCAGGTTATCACCAACAACCCAAACTACCTTTCCTGGCAACCTTGCATTTTCCATATTTGAAAAGGTTGTTGAATGACCCTATCTGTCACGATCCGCACTGGCCTCTTATGCCGATGAAGTTTCCTTTGGACATACCCAAATTTGAAGCCAAGCCTAATGAATATCCAGGCGATCATGTGACTACCTTCCACCTTTGGTTCTCATCTAACTCGATGAAAGATGACTCCGTACAGTTGTGATTGTTACATTGTACTCTCATTGGGAGTGCCACAAAATGGTACATTGAGTTCAACCTCTCAATATACTCTTCCTTTGGCGAATTTGCATTGGTCTTCCTAAACCATTTCCAATTATCTGTGAGATACGACGCTGGCACAAAATTGCTGGCCAATTTCTCACAGACAAAAGCGGACCATATCTTGAATCACATCCAAGAATGGAGACACCAAAAGAGTTTAATTAAAGTACTAGTCCCACCAGCATTTCTACTTGAGTGGTTTCTTAAGTCTTTGGTCCCACAGTTATCTAAAGACGTCGTGACTTCGGGAGTTTTTTTTGAAGAAGATGCCATCATGAGAGCTCAACAACTTGAGCTCATTTATTCTTAGTCTAGTTTATTATATGAGATCTTGCTAGATGCACCATGCTCAATGCTTGATAAAACCAGACAGAGATATGGACCATATGCCGATGGTATTGTTGGTTCAGCACAAGGAAATCCTATTGAGCAACTGATGACACAATTGCAACAATTGTCTATACAACACACAGTGGCTAGCCAAACTACTTCTTTGACTGCTCCCACTACTCAAACGTCGGATGTACACACAGTGCAATAGACAAATCCAAACGCCACCTAGCAACCTGAAGGAAATAAAAAACAACGAAAGAAGGGTAAGGGGAATAAGAAACCCATTGATATTGTTGGTGGGGGCAACACTGAGAAATGGAAGGAGAGGTATCCATGCAACCTGTGCACGGAGGACCACCCGACCCACCTATTTCCCCGGCTTACAGAGGCCCAAAAGTTTGTGACACAAAACTAGCCTACTATGTTAACCAATCCATTTCAACATGGACAAAACTTGACCCAAGCCTCTACAAGCATGGAAGGGGGTAGTCAAGGACCCTCTTTTCCATCGAACAATCCCACATCCGCGAATGTATATATGATGAAGGGTGATGTTTTATATCCACTAGAGCGCATGACTACAGTAAACCAAGCACTTCTGAGAAGGGAAAAGAAGTTGAAATCCCATCTCTTCCTCTATAGATTGAGAAGACTTTGGCCGAAACAATGACATGCATCCCAAAAGGCGCGTTCCAAAAATATTCTCACAACCCAAACGCAAGAGCCACCTAGAACTATTCTATGGTGGAATATTTGTCTCAAATCCCTTCTGCGATGTCCGCTTTGGAGGTCCTCCAAAGCTTCCCTTCCCAGAGGAAACCTTTGTTAGCCGCTCTAGGATCTATCGAGACTTGTAATATGGGTATCATCATGCTAGATACAACCAACTTAAAACCTTCTCTGTCATACCATGTAGCGTTTCATATAGTAGTGGCTCACCCCACGAAAACTTTTACTCGAAATATTTTCTGCACGGTGGTTGATGAGGGTGCCTTGACATGCGTTATGTCGTTGGCATGTTGGAAGACCATTGGCTAGCCCATTTTGTCTCTGTCACCCACTCTTCTCATTTCTTTCGACGGTCATTAGTTCCGACCACATGGTATCATTCCCTCTTTTCCAGTGAAATTGGGAGGGAAGACAGTCTGCATTGAGGTAGAGGTAGTTGACACGTCTCTTGATTATAATATTTTCTTAGGAAGGAGTTGGACTTATGCCATGCAAGCAGTGGTTGCTACAATTTGTTGGGCCTTGTTGTTTCCACATGAGGACTGGATTGTGACCATTGATCAATTGTCTTTTTCCAAATCTGACCCTTCATTGGGGGTGTCTGCGGTCCCGATGATTGACAATCCTCAACCAGGCATAGTCAATGTAGGGGTTGGTTTGTGCCCATGTTTGATGGATACCTTCGATTACTCGCCCCCTCAAGGAGATGTCAAGTTCATATCCGACCGCCATAAGGTTGAGATTTTCCAAGTTTCGTCATTACTTCACTGATCCGTGGATACTTCCTTCCCCATCAGACATGATGGAAGGGACAGGTCACCTGGGTATGTCCATGCCCTTGTCCACAACTGAAGTAGCATACTCTTTAGTCCAGCAAACTTCGGCCAACCTAGATCCAACTCATGCAAAAAATTTAGATCTTCCTCTAGAATCTATTTGGGCTCAAGGTTCTCTCATTAACACCGATTCCTTAGACTTAGTCTTGCCCTTTGATGAAGTATTAATTGAAGCAATGACTAGTCTGGACAAACCCTGGGATGATCTTCATTACAGATCATACTTCCTCCCAGAGTTCAGCAAAATCAAGGCCGAAGAATTCACCTTGACTATGATTGGAGATAGGTCTTGTCCTATTAATCCCTTAGCTACACATGAGGTTTATGCTAAGGGTAATATGGAAACCATCATTGAAACCATACCGATCAATATCTCCAAAACCCCTGGCGACACAGATAATGTTTTCGTCGGAGCATATTGCTCCCCCGAGGAGATACCCGACATCGACCCACAAAGTGTCGATCATAAGCTAACTTTGTTGTTTTTCAAGCTCGCTTTGAGATCCAAAAGAAACATCTGGAGAGACTGCATTTATGATTTTCGATCTCGTCTAGATTAACTAAGAAAAGTAACCTCTATGTGTCTTCTTTTAAGCCCTCTTTAGACCCTCTAAACATGAAAATATTGTCAAGCGATCTTGTGGCCTTTCACGCTCATCAAACTAAAATTTGAAGTCACGTCTATCTGACAATAGTTTACCCCTTTTTTGGTCTGGACGTTCAACTACACGAACAAAGGTATACTCTATGGAACTTCAGTTCTCTAGAAGAGTACTCTTAGGTATCATTTGAACCCTTTTTCGGGCTCGAGGGACTAAATTTACGAAAAAGGAACCCCCACGGAGTCCATAGTTAAGCTCTTTTCAAACTCCCTAAAATTGAAAATATCGTCGAGTGACCTTATTATTTCACACTCGTTAAAATGGTCCAGAAGAACATTCCTGACGGAGTCCATAGTTAAGATTTTTTCAGACTCCTTAAAAATGAAAAAATGGCTAACGGATCTTGTCTTTATCACACTCGTTAAAATGGTTTTGAATAGACGTCTTTTCGGTGCTAGTTTACACCTTTTTCGAACTGAATAGACTACCTTCGAAAAAGGTACCCCAATGGAGTCTCCTTTTACGTTTTTTCAGAGTCTCTAAATATGAAAAACCATTGAGCTTACCTTCTCTGGGCTCATTAAACTTACATCGAAGGACGTTACCATTGTGTGTTTTGTTAACCACATTTGCATACCTACGTCTTTCGTCTAAATGTCGGCTCCATGTTGCTCTCAATTGAACCATCTAAAGCATACCTTAAACGCAAGCCTTGTAGCACTTTGTTTGTGCATCTTGACACCTTTGGCCCCTAGAGGATTTTTCCTGAGTATCATTATTCTGAACATTAGTCTTGTCTTGCGCCTTGAACTTGTATGTTTGTAACACTCGTTCCTCCATAGTAACATAATGTCCCTTTATTCTTTTTTCCAAAAATCATTGAAAAAGACAAAAAAAATCAAATATACCCCAAAAAGAGGAAGGGAAAAGTATTTTCTTTATTGGCAGCACAATAAGTCACCCTTGGATAATGCACATATGTCCATTTTTTCGTCAAACTATGGGATGTAATACGACCTTAGGAAGATGTTATCACTACATAGAGTTGTGTCCTCCTCCATTTGGTTATTCTTCCAAACATATGGAGAGTTTGTGTTGCCTCTTGCTTCGTAAACTTATGATTAATTCCATGATGCTTGAGTCTCATCATTTGTCGTGTTGTTGTCGAAGGGAAGTTTCTACCAAGCCTGAGTCAACCCCTTTGTAATTTGTCTCTTGCCCTCATACCTGGCCATCCTGAATGTCCAATCAAGTCTTTGTTCGAAATCAATGAAGCCTTCAGTTTGATCATCAAGATTCTCTAGTCCATGACCGATGATCCATCGAAGACCTCTGGGTAGTGAATTCGTACACTCATATTACACTCCTACCTGAGTTTTGAAGATTTTGAAGTTGTTGCTCGAGCTCTGAAGACCTCATCTCTAGCCATCAGGCTTTATCAACTTCTGAGAAGATGGATACTCTACATGTATATCTTTTTGATTTCGAGATGTAGCTCCACTGTGTATTGTTCATGGATACACTTTATATAGTTGTCTGACATGGATATATAGTTTATTTGATTGGTATCCATGTGTTTATTTCATCCCGAGCATGGGTATGCTCGCCTCGGTGAGACAATTGTTATGTTTGTAGATGGCGCCTCCTGATTTCTGGTCCCTGGGCTCACTTGGTCGGCACATCAGTAAATATTGGTAATGTATTTTTGCCATCAGATGCTCTTCTTACCTCACACACTAGGGGGAATTTGTTATAACCCTAATTTGCACCATACATGCTTACCTGGCATTAGGCCATCTCAGATCCCTTCTTTGCCAAAACACTATTGAACAACTCTTCTTAAAAACACTTTTTATAAAGGCCCACGCACCCTGCTCTATTACTGCATGCATGTACATGCTTGCTGACACAAAACAACCCATGTGTACCTACAAAAGCATAAAAAAAGGAAATTTGTCGACGGAGCACATAGCTTTGGGTGAGTTAACTGAATCTTCTGGCCATGCATGGCCAAGGGTTCATCCAAATACCAGATGTTTCTTTCATATCTCAAAGCGAGCTTGAAAAATAAAAAATTTAGCTCATGATCGACACTTTGTGGGTCGATGTCGGGCATCTCCTCGGGGGAGAAGTATGATCTGGCGAAAACATTGTCTACACTGCCAGGGGTTCTAGAGATATTGATTAGTATGGTTTTAGAAATGGTTTCCATATTACCCTTAGCATAGACCTCATGTGTAGCTAAGGGATTAATAGGACAAGACCTATCTCCAGTCATAGTCAAGGTGAATTCTTCGGCCTTGATTCTGCTTAACTCTGGGAGGAAGTATGATCTGTGATGAAGATCATCCCAGGGTTTGTCTAGACTAGTCATTGCTTCAATTAATGCTTCATCAGGGGGTAAGACTTAGTCTAACGAATCGGTGTTAGAGAGAGAAACTTGAGCCCAAATAGGTTCTAGAGGCAGATCTAACTTTTGTGTGGGAGTTGGATCTGGTTTGGCTGAAGTTTGCTGGACTAAAGAGTAAGCTACTTCATATGTGGAAAAGGGCATGGACATGCCCGAGTGCCCTATCTCTTCCATTGTGTCTGATGGGGAAGGAAGTATCCACGGATCGGTGAAGTAAGTCATGCGAAACAACGAAACTTGGAAAATCTCAACCTTATGGTGGTTGGATATGAACTTGACATTGCCTTGAGGGGGCGGGTAATCGAAGGTATCCATCAAAGATGGGCACAAACCAACCCCTATGTTGACTATGCCTGGTTGAGTATTATCAATCATAGGGACTGCGGACACCCCCAATGAAGGGTTAGATCTGGAGAAAGTTAATTGATCAATGGTCACAATCCGATCCTCATGTGGAAACAACAAGACCCAAAAAACTGTAGCAACCACTTCTTGCATGGCATAAGTCCAAATCCTTCCTAACAAAATATTGTAGTCAAGATATGCATCGACTACCTCTACCTCAACGCACACGATATTACCTCCCAATTGCATGGGAAAAGAAGGAATGATACCATGTGGTCGGAATGAACAATCGTTGAAAGTAGTGAGAAGAGTGGGCGATAAAGACAAAATGGGCTGGCCAATGGCCTTCCAACATGCCAATGACATAACGCATGTCGAGGTGCCCTCATCAACCACTATGCGGAAAATATTCTAAGTAAAAATTTTTGTGGGGTGAGCCACTACTATCTGAAACGATACGTGGTACGACAGATGAGGTTTTAAGTTGGTTGTATATAGCATGATGGTACACGGATTACAAGTCTTGATAGATCCTAGAGTGGCTAACAAATCTTTCCTCTGGGAAGGGAAGCTTTGGAGGACCTCCAAAGTGGACATCGCACAAGGGGTTTGAGACAAATCTTCCACCACAGAATAGTTTTGGGCGGCCCTTGTGTTTGGGTTGTGAGAAGATTTTTTGAACGTGCCTTTTGGGATGCGTGTCATTGTTTCGCCCAAAGTCTTCTCAATCTGTAGAGGAAGAGATGGAATTTCAGCTTCTTTTCCCTTCTCAGAAGTGCTTGGTTTACTGTAGTCATGTGCTCTAGTGGATATAAAAGTATCACCCTTCATCATATATACATTCGTGGATGTGGGATTGTTCAAAGGCGAAGAGGGTCCTTGACAAGGAGGTGAAGTCTAAATCGTGAAACACAAGGAGGCGAAGTGATTTGCAAACCAATTAGTTGTTAATTTTAATCATTCAGTTACATATTTAGCTTCATCCTCATGACACAAAGTGCATGAGGATGAGGCAATCAACAAACTATTCTTATCATAGCAAATAGATGTCCACCAATTGACTTACGCAAGATCTGGCACTTAACTTAGTGCATTGGGATCTTCCATATTAGTACTGGATCGTAACAGGTAGATGGTACCGGATCATGACAAAGAATAAAATGTGGTACCGGATCATGACAAAGTGTGGCCGTTGGTACCGAATCGCAACAGGCAAGATTTAGTACCAGAGCGTTCAGTACCAGATTCAGACAACAACAGTCTTGGTGTGCAGGTATCAGACAGCTGAGTTGGTACAGGAACGCTAGACATCTAGAGGTCAAGGATTCACATATGACAAATTGAGCATTAGTACATGAAATATTTAATTCCTTAACTCAATAAACCACAAATTGCATGAATTAACCATACTTTACCTTATGACCTTATTATTGGTAATTGGTAGCATTCTTGTCATTTACTCAAGCTTTAGGTAGGACAAAAAGGTATAGGTGAAGAGTATAATAGGGTAATGGGAATGTCAATTTCCCGTCTCAACATTGCCCCATGCCAAAATCATTGCATGTCCTCATGCAACTGAAAACAAAACCCAAAATTTTGCAAAACTTGAGACTGTGTTCTTTACTTTGGTGGATCAATGATGTTGATGGCTGAAGCCTCTTCTCTTAGCTCCCTTTTGATGACCCTAATGTATTGTAGGAGTCATAATACCTTCTTAATCGATTTTAGGGCCTCCTTCAAAATGCAATAGAATCCTAAGGTGATAAATGAAAGTCACGACATACCTGCCTTCACAGGTGACAAGTCATTGAAGACTGGTAATTATTGGATGATATTCTTCTTTGATGTAGTTCCTAGGGATCCCTTTCTTCCAGTCAGGGTGCTGATGATCTACCTTCGAGAATTGTTGGCACATTTCTTTGTTAATTCCTACACCTTTGAAGTATTTAGCTCCTCTGCTAGGTAGTCATGTAACCTCCCTTACGATTGCTTCATTAATTATTAGATGTAGATTGCCTATACGTGCAATCTCTCCATCATAACCTTGTATAAATTCCTGAGATATCTTCTCGTTCCAGCCTGTAAATTTTTCTAGAAATGGTATCCACTCCAATCTAGCATATTTTTCTTGACATAATTGGTATTCCTC
>ML832322.1:79472-96235 GCA_009831015.1 Picea engelmannii | reverse complement strand
AGTGGGGGGGTTTGTTTTTGAATATTTGGAGCTTACAAATCTACCCTTGTTATCTCTATATCTATGCATAAAATGGAAATTTGATTCTTTAGCTGAATTGAAATCCTAATTCTATCTAGAAGGTAAGAAGGAAACCTGGCTTCGGAGAACCCCACTTTAGTGGTCGCGTGGCTCTTCACTCACATCTTAAACATTTTATCCTCCTCCCTCAAGCAGCCTTTTAAAACATTTATGCAAAAAATCTAAGCTAAAAATTACTTCCTACCATTTGCAACTCCTCAACAATGGTGCCAAAATGTTGTGCTACTTATATGTCTAATATAATGCACTCATTAATTATCAATCCGGGATTCGTAATAGACAAAGTTACAAGACACCAGTAAGAAAGGTAATTTCTAATGTCACGAGTATAGAATCAAACTAGATTATGTATGCTGGAAACAAATCAAAATAGCAAACTACAATGAACTTTGGTTGTCTTTCACAGAGAGGCTATCTATTCCATTATGGCACATGCAAGTATGAGATGGAATTGGTTTGATAGATCAACTCTGATGTCTGACCCAGAAAACTAACTATGCAATCCACACTTTCTGAAAGGAAATCACACATCAATCAACATAGCATGGGTAGTTCAATAGTCAATATGTTGGTTTTGTTGTGGTTCACAATGAACTTCACTAGTTCTTATCCAAGTAGTTTTGACTATTATTGCCAACATCTATGATCACTCAAGGAAATCAAATTCATGAGAACAGAAACAGGGCATATGCAAAAATAGAGCAATTAAAGATCTCTAAGCAATTATAGAATGGAAATCTTAATCTAAGTTGTACTGCTATCATCTAACAGAGTTAAATCTTTAGCTGATTCAATGTTTATACTACTGAAAACAAATACTAATGCTAATCTACAAAGAGGTTGACCTTTGTTTGGCGGCGGGTCCTTGCCGCTTCAACAGGTCAGCTACTGAAGTCTACATGAAGATTTCTTTTAACACACACATTACTCTCACTCGCACTTCAAAACATAAAATCAAAACTCTATTTAACAACTCAACTCATTCTTAATCATAGATAATTAGAATATTGTGATAAAATGACATTCCATTAATCTTCACTCGGGATATGTTCTGTACTATCATATGCTACTTTTACATATTGGTGATATGATAACTCTCCTCTCCTTCTACCATCCTTTCCACGACTATTTAATAGTCGGAATCGTGAAACACAAGGAGGCGAAGTGATTTGCAAATCAATCAGTTGTTAAGTTTAATCATTCGGTTACATCTTTAGCTTCATCCTCATGACACGAAGTGCATGAGGATGAGGCAATCAACAAACTATTCTTATCATAGCAAATAGACATCCACCAATTGACTTAGGCGAGATCTGGCACTTAACTTAGTACATTAGGATCTTCCATATTAGTACCAGATCGTAACAGGTAGATGGTATTGGATCATGACAGAGCGTAAAAGGTGGTACTGGATCATGACAGAGCATGGTCATTGGTACCGGATTGCAATAGGTAGGATTTAGTACCAGATGCGTTTGGTACCGGATTCGGATAGCAGTAGTCTTGGTACGCAGGTATTAGATAGTAGAACTGTTACAAGAATGCTAGACATCTAGAGGTCAAGGATTCACATATGAAAAATCGAGCATTAGTACATGAAATATTTAATTCCTTAACTCAATAAAACACAAATTGCATGAATTAACCATACTTTACCTTATGACCTTATTACTGGCAATTGGTAGCATTCTTGTCATTTATTCAAGCTTTAGGTAGGCCAAAAAGGTATAGGTGAAGAATATAATAGGGTAATGAGAATGTCAATTTTAGGTCTCAACAGTGTCTTTGGATAATTGTGGGACCAAAGACTTAAGGAACCACTCAAGCAGGAATGATGATGGAACTGGTACCTTAATTAGGCTCTTTCGGCGTCTCCATTCTCGGATGTGATCTGAGATATGGTCTGCTTTTGTCTGTGAGAAATTGGCTAGCAATTATGTTCTAGCGTCGTATCTCACAAGTAATTGGAAATGGTTTAGGAAGGCCATTTCCAATTCGTCGAAGGAAGAGTATCTTGAGCGGTCGAGCTCAATGTACCATTTCGCGGCACTCCTAATGAGAGTACGTTGAAACAATCGCAACTGTACAGAGTCATATTTCAACGAGTTAGATGAGCACCAAAGGTGGAAGGTAGTCACATGATCGCTTGGATCTTCATTAGGCTTGGATTTGAATTTTGTTATGTCCGAAGGAAACTTTGTCGGCATAGGAGGCCAATGTGGATCGTGATAGATAGGGTCATTCAACAAACTTGTCAAATCTGGAAAATGCAAGGTTTCCAGGAAAGGTATTTTGGGTTGTTGGTGATAACCTGGGAAAAAGCGACCTAGAGTTTGACTGGCACCAGGTTGCCATGAAAATTTCGGCTGCTGGCTTGGGTTCTGGTAAAAACCATGGCCATGACCAGTGTATGGATTTTGCCTATGATGAGACATCATTGGTTGATTTCCAAAATAGGACATAGATGGATGGGCGTACATTACATTCGGAGGACTTTGGGATGGGTTGCCCCATGTCGGTCCCGTAAGGATGGGCATAGTACCTTGTTTGGGGTGCCATTGAATCTGGAAAGAATTGCCCCAGATCAACATTCCGAACAAAGGAACGGATCCTTGCCAAGAATTCCAAGGCCATGATGCGGAAGAAGTTTTTTGGTTTGTCCCCTATGCAGGAATAGTACCCTGCATAGGAATAGGTTGTCTGAAACCGGGGTTTCCCCCAGTCGGGAATGTAGCTAATGAGAAGGCCTTGTTACCAAACACACCAAACAAAGAACATGGTGTCAAACCTACCGACATACTATGCAAAGGTGGTCCTTGACTCCCTGCTCCAAGTAAACTATGGTGTGTAGGTGGCCCAATGGATGCCTAGTGCGTGTCATCGAGTGAAGGGGACGAAGGAGGTATATGACCTCCCTCATAAGGGAAAGCATTAAAATGAGAAGGAATGCCCCCTATGTGAACTTGATGAGGAGCATTAGAGCTCCCTTCCCCCAAACCTAAAGTCTATGAAGTGGAGTAAGAAATTACAGGACTTGTACCTAAACTAGGCATCTCGTATGATAATGGAGGGCCTATCGCACATGGTGGGAAAAGGGTTGTGGTCACCGCCATAGACGGTATCGGACCACTATACCAGGTAGAGTCGACCGAGACCATGGTGGCTCGAACCGACAACGGTGGGTTAGGAGGTGGAAACTCTCCTGTGGTGACAACCGTAGTGAGAATTGAAAAATTCCCAGGAGGAGTAACAACATGTGTTTCCATTTCTCTGTGCGACACTGTCTGGCACTCGTAAGGATGAATCAGTATGATGATGGGTGCTGAAAGATCAGTGGTTGACATTTAAAATGGACCAAGATCTTTCACTCCAAAGTCTAAAACAGTCGATTCCTCTGGATGTTGGTCTGGCACAATTTCTTGTGACCCGGTGACTTCAAAAGACCCTTGTTGGTCTAGTTTTCGCCTTAGTGGTGGCAGGGGTGGCTCCAGTGTAACCTGTGATAGGCCAATAAGCCTTTGTGACCGATGGAGCTTCTGATCCTCCACTATGTGAGAAGATAAAAGACACTCTAGATCTGTCTAATCATTCAAAAACCAACACACACTAAAAAGTCCCTACAAGATAAGACAAGCAAACACTAAACTAATTAGAAGAACATTTACAATAACCAACACTAGAGAAACTTACCGGTGCAATTGCAATTTGAACATGGAAGAACACTCTGGGTATACTCTGCAAAGCGTGGCCTGATGTCTATATTAGGTATCATGGTATACCCCCACAGTCACCTGTGTATGTCCCTAAGAAGATAGGCAACTAGGTTGCCAGTGCCTGAACAGTCACCAAGCAGGCACAGTTGAAAGTTGGGTAGACCACAATGAGCAGGGTATCGAGCTTGAAACCTATCAAGGGTATCGAAAGAAAGTGGTCTGGAAGAAAACTAAGGACCTCGAATGGATTCAAGACCCATGAAGCTCCATTGAAAATGCAATCGATGGAATCCCAAAACAAGCCCTCTATATGTGTTCTCCACTATGATTGGTCCATCTTTGGAGGGGTTATCTCCACTACCTTTCTTCATGTGACCTTGTGTTTATCCCCTATGTTAGAGGGGGGTCCCGGATAACTTTCACGATACTGGAATTTGACACTCCCTAACTCAGACTCCAATGTTTTATTTTAATGGCCTTGAAAAGTTTCCTCTCCAACCTAATTCAAGGCCCTAACCCTAAACTAGTTGGTTGACCCTACAAACATAAAAAGTCTAATGAATTTTATATTTAGTGTTAATTTTATGGCTTGTCTTAAGTCAAAGGCTATGAAAGTGAAACTAATGATGTTTGAAATATGAAAGTAAAATAAACAGAAAGCTTGGAAACAAAAACTTTTCTTTAAACAACTTTTCAAATTAAATTTTTTTTTTTCTAAGATCTTTGAATCAGCAAACCCAAATTAGGATTTCACTCGACTACGAGCTACTTATGATCTAAGTAAATTGTTAATAGCTTATGAAAGAAAATAATTTTCCCTGGTTACTAATGCAAAAACAACGCTTTTTAACCAATCAAAGAAATAAAAGTTTTTTTTTTATTATTTGAATGCTCACAAAGAAAAAAAGGAAAAATACCAACAAGTCAAAACCAAGAAAAATTTTCTGGCCTAAGCACAGATTGCAAAGAGTCATTGTAAAAATCACACACAAGCAACTTAAAATCAGACTCTCACACTTGTCTAAAAACCCTGTAAAATAAAATTTTGAGGAAAACTTCTAAATGAAAAAGAAAGCTATTGTTGTGATCAAACCTAAGCTACTAACCGTTATGGTAGAGACCCAAAGAAACTTGATAAGTATAGCTCTTGTCAAAGGAAAGGATGATTGCCTCACCTTCAACAAAAAACTTCTCCTCAAGCACACAACTGACAGTGCAACAACAAGCGTTTGCACACGATCTGTGTAAAGTTAGAGCATGTGTACACGTGTGCTGGCCTTATACAGGTCACGTGTATCTTTGAAACTCTAAAACAAAATAAAAATCCAAGAAAGCCAGCCCAGGTAGAGACTACTAGTACTAAAAACCAAAACCTCTTGAAGAGCAAGATACTCACTTTAACAGAAAAAGAAAACAAATCAAGGAAAACTTCATAGAATAAACCAATCTGAGGTGTAAACCTAAGCTATAGACTGCAAGCAACAAAGACTAGAAATATCTCCAGAAAACCCCTGAGAAGGACTACTTATGACAAGGAAGAGGATGATTGCCTCTTTAAAAGCAATTTTCTGGAATCCACATGCGACTGTCACTTCCTCAGCTAGCGTGTACATGTGGGATGTGAGAACGCAAGGTAGGAGTACGCGTGTGTAAATCTTATATAGGCTATGTGTACCTCTGTGGGTCTTGAAAAATTACAGTCAAGAAAGAAACAAAGATAATTGGTATGGAAGACCAAAATCTCTGTTAGCTCAGAATTTTGAAGAAACTATAAAAATAGGAAATGAAACCAGTTCTTAAAAATACCCAAAAATATGCCCAACAACCCTAGAGATCTCCCCAGTATGGTTGCCAATTCTATTGTGAGTGGGAAATCCCTCTACGAAATAGTAATTAGGGTTGAAATATGTAAGAAGAAAAGACCTAAAGATCTCTACTTTCTACCGTCATCCCAGACCTAATCCCCATTATTCTTAAGCAAATACATAGTTAAGGGAGTGTACCTTATTGCGGGCATTTGATGTAGATCTTTCCTTACGCTGGATCATTTTTTTATTGTATCTCTTCTCCCAAGGCTAACCTGCATTCACAAAAAAAAAAAAAACAAACTCTGTATGCATTCAATATATAGATTAATGGGTTAGAGATTCAATAAACAAGTATACAACAAATCATAAGAACCTCATATGGTGGGATGGGAAAAGTATCTCTTTATTATTAACTTCAACAAATCAACTTACAATGATGAAGCCGACCGCTGCTCCACGAACCTGCTCCTGGGCTCCTCTTCAACTGTCCTTCAAATTATTTGCTCTGTATTTCTCTTTACACCAGGATGGCTAAAGGGTTGGGACACAGGGAATGTACAATCAAGTATAGTTTCTTTACTATGATTTTCCTCTTCCAAATGGGACCACTAACCCTTCTTTTATAGGCTAGAAGAAGCTAGTTATTTGGACGAACCCTCGGCTATGCATGGCCGGAAGATTCAGTTAACTCACCCAAAGTTTTGTGTTTCGTCGGCAGCTTTCCTTTTTTTGTGCTTTTGTAGGTACACGCGGGATGTTTTGGGTCAGCAAGCGTGTACACGCATGCAGTAATAGAGCAGGGCGTGTGGGCCTTTATAAAAAGTTTTTTTAAGAAGAGTTTTTCAGTAGTGTTTTGGCAAAGAAGGGATCTGAGATGGCCTAATGCCAGGTATGCATGTATGGTGCAAATTAGGGTTATAACAATCATTGATAAGCATTCCAAAGTATTTGAAGATATTCCCAAAGGTATTTCACCCACTCAAAATAATGATCATGCTATTCACCTAATTCCTGGGAGTGTTCCTCCAAACATCAGGCCCTACAGATACCCTTATTATGATAAGAGTGAAATTGAGCATATGGTTGAAGAGATGTTAGAGGTTGGAATTATTAAACCTAGACAAAGTTCTTACTTTGCATCGATGGTAATGGTACTCAAGAAAGATGGTCCATGGCATATCTGTCCAAATTATAGAGAGATCACTAAAATCACTATTAAATATAAGTTTCCCATTACCATCATCGATGAATTGTTAGATGAACTACATGGAGCAATCTATTTCACAAAGCTGGATCTTCGTTCAGGGTATCATCAAATTAGAATGAAGGAAGCAAATATCCCAAAAAAACATTTCAAACTCATGAAGGCTTTATGAATTTTTTGTCATGCCTTTTGGCCTTACAAATGAACCTTCCACATTCCAAGGGTTGTTGAATTCCATTTTCAATCCCTTCCTTTGAAAATTTGTGTTAGTATTTTTTGATGATAGACTAATATATAGCAAGGCTTGGGAGGACCATGTGCAACATGTTGACAAGGTGCTACAACTACTAAAAGAGAAACAACTATATGCCAAGCCATCCAAGTGTTTCTTTGGGGTGAAGGAGGTAGATTATTTGGGTCATATTGTATCTCATGAAGGTGTCAAGGTAGACCCTAACAACATTAACACCGTGATGGACTAGCCAATTCCTAAAACATTGAAGAATCTTAGAGGATTTTTGGGTTTGACAAGTTACTACCGAAAGTTTGTTCAGAACTATGGAAGAATAGCATCACCTTTAACAACATTAAATAACATGAATTGATTTTCATGGACTACAGAGGAAACTCAAGCATTCAAACAACTTGAAGAGGCAATATGAAAATTTCTTGTCTTGACCACACCAGATTTCACAAAAACCTTTATTGTGGAATGTGATTCCTCGAGAAATGGCATTGGTGTTGTTCTAATGCAAGAAGGAAGGCCCCTTATTTTTGAAAATCGGACACTCAAGGGAAAGGACTTACACAAACCCATTTATGAGAAGGAAATGATGGCAATACTACATGCATTGAAGAAATTGTGCGCTTACCTAATAGGTAGGCACTTCAAGATAAAAAAAGATCATGATAGTCTTAAATACTTCTTGGAACAAAGACTATCTTCAGAAGAACAAAAAAAATGGGTGACCAAGATATTGGGTTATGATTTTCAAATCATCTATAAAAAATAGAAGAATTAAGATATTACTATATAACAAAGGTGTAATGATGATGAATTTAGACATCTAAACTTCCATGCGTGCATGGGGAATGGGGGGAAGCACTGATAGGAGAAGGAAAGATGGAAGGAGAAGGGGATAAAGGAAAGAAGGAGGAGGCCTTGGAACCAATTATGATGGACGAAGACCAGATCAAGTAGATCATGGCAACAACTGGAAAGTTGCGTAGTGCAGTACCCTACCAATATAAGGTGAACACCAAGAAGAGAGTCGTAGCCATGAGGGAAGGTTCTGAAAGGGATGAAGAGGAGGTAGAGGATCTTCGGGATGTGGAGAAGATTAAGGAAATCCTGTGTGAAACATATAAGAGGAAGACGAGAGGTCTAAGAGTGGAAATAGAAGGAAACACTCCTATCCATATCAGTGTCAGTTTGGAACCCATAAACCCATGTGTGACAAACACACCAAGAAGAATACCACCAGCTAGACAACCGAATTTTGGGAGAAGGAAGATAGAAGGAAGTACATCTACACAAGGAACAACAATTGGGGGAGCCAATTCAGGAAGCATTAATCAAGTATCTACACGATGCGGAGGTATTATTTCAACATTCATATTGGAAGGACATGATCCAAACATCAAGTTACTAGAATTCAAAGGAGAAGCATCTGAGGACCCAGAGAAGCACCTTTTTATCTGCGAGAATATTTGGGAAGAAAACAATATCACAGATGAGGAAACTAAACTTGCACAGTTAGATATCACACTAAGAGATTATGCACTGGATTGGTATATGAGTTTAGTTGCAAACAGTCTACCAGAGACAAGCAAAACAACTAGAGATATCAAGAAGTTGTTGATAAATGAGTTCCAGAAGCCTATTTAAAAGGATCAATACATGAACAAGATGGTAGATATAAGACAGAAACCAAGAGAATCTATATGGGAGATTGACCAGAGATTCAAATGATTGAAGCGAAAGCTAAAATGTGTCATGACATACATGCAACATAGGCATCTGTTCGTCAATTCACTGCTACCACACTTGAAGTGTCGATTGTGACAACAAAAGTTTCAGACACAGGAAAAGGCTTTACAAGAATCCCTACAATTGGAAGAGAGACAATATCATAAGACAAATCTAGCCATAGAGGATTTGAAGGAGGATCTAAAGAACTTAATGTTCCAACTAAACTAGAACAAAAGTAAGGACAAAATAGAAGTCGTTTGGTGTACCATATGTAGGACAAAAGGACACCATAAAAATGAATGTCCAACATTCACGCAGTACATGACAGTGGGAATGCCAAATCCATTACCAACAGGAGGACTATGGTGTGAGATATATAAGAAATAGGGTCATGACCTGTACCACTTCCCAATGATGCAGAACTACCAGATAGTATCCAAAAGCTCGTATTGCAACTTTTGCAATTTAGTAGGCCATGATGACAAAGATTACAAAACCATGGACTTGATGAGGGAAAGAAAATCATATGCATACAAGGTGTAGGAAAAAATGATGACTGGGCAGGCCGCACCTCAGTTTAACCAAGTACCAACCCCATACAACACTGCGCAACAACAATATAACACTGTGCAACAAAAGCATAACACTACACAGTCGTAGTATAATACCGCGTAGTATAACCAGGCGCCTCAATATAACGCACTGCTATGGGATCGAGCTGGCTACAGAGGGGGAGGTAGAGAAAGGTGAGTCTTTGGAATCGGTAGAGGACCAGTGGTATGTCACAAATGTCAAAAACTAGGACACTATGCAAGAGAATGTCCACTTCCACTAGCGACATGTATGTATTGTCCCGCATCACATCATGACACAGAAGAATTTCTGACACTAATAGGGAATATCCAGGAAAAGAGGAATCAAAATAATCATAATGTTCAGTGGATTTCAGCATAAGAAATGCATTAAAGGAGAAACATCAACATAGTTACACGGGGAGGAGCTAAAATAGGAAACGACACACTAAGACAAGAGCCAATACAACACCAATGGGTGAAGATGAATGTCAAACCAAAGAAGAAGTTTAATGCGCAGAATGAAAAAGAGATATTCAAGCAAGACAAACAAGAATTCTTGAAGCCATAAATTGCATCAACATCAACCACATAGCATAATAAGGAAATACCAGAGTACGAGATGCCTCCGTCGTTGGATCACATTGAAAAACCACAACCACTGGGACAAGTAAGTACCATTAAGGGTTTTTTGCAATCATGTGTTAGACTACTAAATGATCCATCCTATGTCAAAGTATTACAAAATATGCTAGAAATATGTAGCACATAAGCAAAAGGAAAGTTAGAACAGAAAATAGTCAATCACCTACATACAAGGAGGAGAACAAGTAGGGAATTCATGTTGAACTCTAACATTGGGGATTTTAACATGGGAGATATCATATTGGATTTAGGATCTAAAGTTAATGTATTACCCAATAAGACATGGAAATGTATGGGAGAACCCACACTAGAATATTCATATGTTCAGTTGAAACTACCAAATCAACACAGAGTCCTACCAATTGGAAGATAAAAAGGAGTATCAGTAGACCTAGATGGAATATGGACTAAAGCCGACTTCGAAGTAATCGATATAGTGGATGGCACAACACCTTATCTGGAATTACTAGGTTTGGATTGGGAATTTTATAAGCAGGCCATAATCAGCCTAAAGATGTGAAAGATGACCTTCGATTCAGGAGAATATAGAGTCATTGTGCCATTGGACCCATCATAAGGGGAAAGGTTTGTAGAACCTACTGGGTTGGACCTGGAGGAAATTTATCAGTTGTATAGAACAACTGCAAGAGATGAGGATTATGTGAACCCAACTTCATATGGGATACTCAGTTAGTGAAGCATCACCTCATGTGTGTCAGACTCAAAAATGGGCTTAGAAAATTGGCAGCAGATTTTACACAAAGTCTCCACAAGAAGATGTGCATGAATAGACCGTGCAGTAAGATGGGTAGGTACGGAGATAAGGGAACCTCCCACCTTCCATGGGGTGAATGACCTAGAAGAATTCTTAATACGGTACGAAGATGAAGTATTAGAAAATCATAGTCTCTTAGCCCTGGATATATCACTCCAGGAAACACCTGCAATATGATGGGGTGCACACAATGAAACAGTGACAAATTGGTACCAATGTAAATGGTTATTGTGCATTAGGTTTGGTGCAGAACAAGGAAGAAACCAGCTAGAGAAATATGATGGACAAGGAGCATCATCAAAACACTTGGAGAAGTGTAGAACACTATGGAGGATGACACCATCAGAGAAATGGCCTCATCATTTTGTTCACACATTAGAAGGTATCCCCACAAATTGGTATGCATACCAAGAACTGCGCAGAGGAACTATGAGTTAGTCAATGTTACAACAACATTTTACAGTCGGTTTCTCATATGAGCATGAGAACCCCAACATAGAAGCAGCACTGAAGAAAATCAGAGGGGTAATATTCATTAAGGAACCAAAATTTGAACTCATGACAAAAGAACAAAAACAAAATAGACAGACAGTCAAAGAACTATTGTCATGCTACCATGTGCAGGGAGAAGCACCAGATGAAGATGACCGATGTGATATTTAGTTTGAGGAATTTGAAGGAGAGAGAGAAGTTGAAAGTCCACCTATGGAATAATAATTAATTATTGTGCCAATCAGGGTGAAGGAAATCAACATTGGGACAGATGAGAATCCTAAAATGACCAGCATCAGAGACTATTGGGATGAGAAAATAGTGGAAGTTATAAGAGAATTACTACGCAAGTACAACGACCTATTCTGAACAACGTTCAAATAAATGAAAGGCATAGCAGGAGATCTAGGTGAAATGAAGATACCACTCATAGCTGAGGCAAGACTGATCAAACAACAACCATACAGATTGAATCCCATATATAAGCAAAAATTCAAAGCCAAAATCGATAGGATGTTAGAAGCTGGAATCATAGAACTGGTAGAGGAATCATAATGGATAAACCTGATGATAGTTTAGGAAAAGAAGCAAGGGGGGATAAGAATATGTCTCATCTTGAGGAATTTGAATGATGTGTTCCTACATGACCCATTCCCTACTCCCTTCACAGATGAAGTGGTTGAGAATATAGGAGGACAATAAGCTTATTCATTCACCGACAGATTCTTAGGATACCATCAGATCAAGATAGCACCAAAAGACAGATACAAGACCACTTTTTTCCACAGAATAGTGATCCTACCAGTATATAGTCTTGTTGTTTGGGTTGAATAATGCACCACCAATATTCTCCATAGTATTCATGGCTTCATTTAAAGAGTTTATCCACCCATTCCTAGAGGTTTATTTGGACGATTGGACAGTCTATAGTCTTTTGAAATACCATGTATAGGTCTTATGGCTGATGTTAGAAAGATGTAGACAGTGTCAGATATCGTTAAATATCAAAAAGTGCATCTTTGGAATACCTTTTGGAATACTATTGGTCCATATAGTATGTAAGCAAGGCTTGCTAGTAGATCCTGCTAAGATTGAAATAATTGTTAATCTTCCACCACCAAAACCAGTTTTCCAATTGAGAGCGACATTGCTACACATGGGATACTACAGGAAATTTATAAAGGGGTATGCGCAGATCACTATGCCAATGGATAATTTTCTAAGGAAAGACACAAAATTTCAGTGGAATGAAGACTGTCAACACATATTGGACACTCTAAAAGAGAAGATGGTAACTGCATCGATACTGGTATTCCCAAACTGGGATAAAACATTCCACATCCATTTAGATGCATCAACCATATCACTTGGAGCTATACTAGCTCAGCTAGGAGCAAGAAAATTGGACCATCCTATAGCATTTGCTAGTAGAAAACGATCAGAATCAGAGAAAAATTATAATACCACAGAAAGAGAAGGCTTAGCGATGGTCTATGCGCTTGATAAATTCAGACATGATTTATTCGTAAAAAATTTCAATGTGTTCACATACCATTCAGTGTTCAAATACCTCATCATCAATCCAATGTTGGGGGGGAGGATTTGTAGATGGTTATTGTTGTTACAAGAATTTGGCTTCGAAGTGATAGACAAACCAGGAAAGTTGACTGCAGGACCTGATCACCTATCGAGGATAAAAAATGTGGAGGAACCTATGAGTCTAGACGATAGCGTTCCTGAAACACAGTTATTCTCAATCCAGATAGCCGATGAATACTTCATAGACATCATCGATTACTTGAGTACAAGGACTGTGCCACAGGAATTCAACACTGCGCAGAAGAAAAACCTGCTAGTCAGGGCTTCAAACTATCAATTGATCACAGAAAACTTATATAAAATGGGTGCAGATAGCATCTTGAGAATATGTGTGCTAGAACATGAAATACCAAGGATCTTAGAAGAATCCCATGATGGAATAGAAGGATGAAATTATGTAGGAAAAGATGTTGTGCAGAAGGTATTGCGTGCAGGACTATTGTGGTCGACCATTCACAGAGACCCAAATGACTTTTGCCATAAATGTGATGTATTTCAGAGGGTTGGTAAACCGAATAGAAGGGACAAGATGACCCTCAAACCACAAGTAACCTTGCAGGTATTCAATAAATGGGCCATAGATTTTGTGGGACCAATTAACCCACCATCAAAAAGGTAAGGAGTGAGGTATATTATCACTACAACATAATACTTAACAAGATGGGTAGAAGCAACACTAGTAAAATATTGTAGGGCAGAGACAACAACACACTTCCTGTTTGAGAAAGTGATCACTAGATTTGGTTGCCCGAGGATTTTGATGAATGACCAAGGCACTCATTTCATTAACAACATCATTAAGGCTATGACTGAGGAGTTTGAAGTTCATCATCAAAAGAGTACACCATATCATCCTCAAGAAAATGGAACAATGGAAGCCTTTAACAAAATCCTTGACAATGCATTGACAAATATCTACAACGTTAATAGGGATGATTGGGATTTGAACATTCCAGTATTATTGTGGGCATACAGGACCACATGTAAACATTTGACATGACACACACCATGCAGATTGGTGTATGCACAAGAAGCAATGGTGCCATTCGAATGTTTGGTACCTAGTCTGCGCGCAGCAAGAATTACAAACATGATAGAGTGGGGCGCAGTACAGGAAAGTCTAAATTAGCTAATGATCATGGAGGAAGACATGATTCTAGCAGGGTTTCACCAAGAAGTATACAAAGCAAGGGATAAAGCCTGGCATGATAAACACATCAAAAGGAAGAATTTCAAGGAAGGAGACTTAAACTTGGTGTATGATAGTAAATCCATTCAACACCCAGGAAAACTCAGAATGCATTGGTTAGGACCATATCAAGTAAAGATTGTCACAGATGGGGGAGTTGTACATTTGAAGGATTTAGGAGGAATGGAACTCAGAGGGATGATCAATGGGAGTCAACTGAATCTGTATAGGGACAGTAAAACTCCCAGCACTTGAAAAAAAAAAGGGGGGGGTTATCGCATCGAACATCAAAAGACAGCAACAAAGGCATATTGCACTGAAAAGAGAATCAGTACGCACACTTGGAAATGATAGCACGATGGAGAAAATACCAACGTTAACTAAAAAGTGGAAACAATGGGAATGGTGGGTACGGAAAATAAAGTGCCAATGGATGACGACTATCAAATTTAAATGACAGAAATGATTGACGGGATGCCACATTAACCACACCAACTGGTGATGGCAATGGATATTAATGGAAAGTGCACAGGAAGCACCACTTCATTTAAAACACATGATGGGTAATGTCTCCAAGAAGTTTCACTCAATTTATATATAAGGGAAGCACGTAAGGATTGAAAGGGTTATTGTGAAATCGAGAAAAGCATAGGGCAATAGAATATACAGAGAAGAGAGTGAAGTTTGTAGAGGTTATAGAGGCCACTAAGCTCAGTGGATAACATCATTAACGCCATGGCATCACCCAAGCTGGGAGAGTCGAGCCATACTTACAGACGACCTCACAACAATGTCAGACCATCACTGGAGGAAGAGGTAAGTGAATAACAACCACCTTAGCCTCCACAAGTCGTCAATGTGGACGAAATCTCATTGCCCGATATGACGCTAGGAAGCCACACACCTATCATGGAGGAAACCTAGTAGACAACACTAGTAGGCATGAACATTGATGTGCTAGAAGGGGGACGGGGCCAACAGGATGAGAACGCAGGTAATCATTTGCACCTTGAAAACCCTGAAGAAGCACTGAAACTTAATGGGACAGTCTTGAACATGGAAAAAATGACCGTGCCATAAAGGTCAAACACAACCACACCAGAACATCCACAGGAGTGCACAGTGGAATATGTCACCGGTCGGGAAGATGAGTATGCAAAAGAGAAAACAATGGAGGCTGGAACCTTGAGTCATCCACCACAGTGGAAGGGAAAACATCCAATACCAAGATCACCATGCAAACAAGGTGCCATAGGCATTGTATTGTCACCCATTCTATAAGGGGTATGTATCGTAGGCAATATGTTAGGCCACATGGAGAAATTTTGGTACTCAGACCATGATGTGAAGGAAACATACAGGTTTCTGGAGTTTTCCCGATAAATTCTATCTAGAGACTATGGGTATAAGACCCTTTGGGGAATCAATTAAACAAGCAAGTCAGTGGGCAGTCGAACTAGCCAAAACTGGGATTCTAGGCCTATTGGACATCTTGCACTTTGGGGAGGGGGCAACACACAAAAAAATGCATCAAGCAGCTAATGGAAGTCACCCATGGAGGATACTTGTGGTTGGAATAAATCATCTCAATAGACATAGAGCTCATTGCATACATCATAGGGCTGCCATCATGGGGGGTGACACTCACACAGTTACTTGATGACAAAATGAAGGAGTAGGCATTGGCCGAGGAAATCAAGAAGAAGTATGGTACATAAATGGGGTCACACATAATCATAATCAATCATATTAGTGAGGTTAGTCATACAAATGAGGGGTGCGTGCAAGAAAGCTACGGTGCACAGAATGCCATCAGAATACACGATCACGAAGGATGATTCAAACCTTGTATCCTAGAAGGCCCAGGATCATATAGCAGAGGACTTTGATGAATCTCATCACCAAAAGGATAAGATGTAGGATGAGTTGACAGACATGAGGCAGATACTCGTGAAAATCAAAGAAACACAGAGGGCCGACAGAGGAATAGAATCACTTTCAGTAGCCTCACAGATAGGAGTCGAGGTTGGATTGAGCGAGCAAGATAGAATATAGATGACAACACATCCGACCTCAAAATTTCACATCACACCCAGCATGCTGCACATGAATGAAATCGTGGGGAAAACACCCTTGAAGGATTTGGACCAAATACAGTTGGTAATGATGTGGATACCAACCAAGGCCTTGTATAAACTACAAGTTAGCATCGTCCAGGAGGTATAGTCGCACGCACACATAGACGCAATGGAATTGTAGCAAACAAAGCACAATCGAGAAGAATTGGAATTGGTACTCAAGTAGGCCAAGGTCGATACCAAAGATTAAAAAGACTGCGTGGATAGGTCGGAACAAGGATTGGTGGTAAACTATGAGATAATTCCAAAGAACACACAGACGACAGACCTCATGGTGATGCAGAAGATTGATCAGATTTGTGTAGGCTATCGATCAATACAAGCAGGAGATCGAGCACCTCTCGGAGCATCTCATACCTACCACTCCACCAGAGGTGAATTAGAGGAGGAAGCAGGAAGCAACAACACATATAAAGGAGATGGAGCAACAAGTCTGTTAAGAACCAAACATCAATATAGCATAGAAAAACCTCAGGAAAAGTACTCAACGCCTTGAAAAAGAGATAATTTCAAATAATAAGCCTCTTCGAGGGGGCAACCTCCTTTTACCCCACTTAAATGTTCAAGTACAAGAT
>ML832322.1:53147-65059 GCA_009831015.1 Picea engelmannii | reverse complement strand
ATCTTGTTAAGGACTAGTTTAAGGTGACATAATTACATATATGTTAGTCAAACTTAATATTAAATAATGATAATATAGGAAATGTGTTAAGAAAGTTAAATATTTTATGTTTTTTATAATCTTTTGGAGATTATTTTTGTTGAAATTATAATTTTGAATTGATGAAATTGTTGTTTTTAATGTAAAAATAGTTTAAATGTCTTGAAATACATATTTTTTCATTGGATTGTTCTTGCCTTTAGAATATCAATGTCAGGTTCTCCTGACTACCTGAAGTATGGAATGGGGTATAGTAGGGGGGGGACTTGAACTTCAACCCTATCCACTAGGAGATGTTCACTCTGAGACCTTCAATATATGAATCAACTCTATGGAGAATTCTCTTGTGTCCAAGTAGTGAGTGTGTCTCTCTTTACCATAGCTTCTATGTTAGTGTTTTCCACCTCCAATCTATATTCCTTAGTACCTCATTTATGGAGGTTTGATGAGTTTTTTGCAGCCTCCAAGTGTCTTCTCTCTAGAATTGGGTAGCCATATGGATCTACTGTTAGGTGAATATGATTTTTACATACCTTATTGATCTACATGGATATCGGTGGCCACCCACCTTTTCCAACTAGCTCAAAACAATTTTCTGACATTTTTGGCAATTTACTATTTTTAGTAGTTTTACTTCCGGGGCCATTTTGAGGGCCTAAATGAAGGTTTTTCATTATAGATATCCTCAATGATAGTGAAATGCATAATTGATCCCCCAAAATGAATCTCCTCAGTGATACCTTTCCAACAGGCTATCACACAACTAAAATGGAGATCGTATGCAAAAGTTACAACCCCAGGAAGTTGATGTACTAGCTTACCCAAACCGGGCCCACATGACTTTTGGCACTTCATCTCCTAGGGTTAGGTTTTTGGATGTATAGGGTTTTTGACATTCTTTCTTATTGTAAAAAGGACTTTAGAGCCTCATTGTAACCTTCTTCTTGCGAATGCGCATTGCCGTGACATCTCTTCTCAGAGATAATCCACCACCATTCCAGCAAGCTTGTTTCCGCTGCATTTTACAGTTTCAACTTATTTCGTTATTGAATAGAAAATCAGTTTTACTGTATCTTTGTTATTTTGTGTTAATCACTTGTTAATGATCTGTATTCATTTCATTCTACTCATAAAATCTGGATCAGTGCTATCAGACCGATCTGCTCCTTGTCATCTTAATGCATGTCCCCAACGAGGTCGGAGTACAAAGAGTTGGGTCTCGAGCTTGTTTCTCTTAAGGACAGAAGATCTCGTATACCCAAGCGAACTCCCATGGCAGGAGAAAATAAAGATGATGGGATAGGAGATCCTTTCAAACTGTTGATTGAGGAAGCCCTCACGCATCAGAGGAACAAGATTATGGATAGTTTCGTGCAAATACTTCGACGACTACCAACAGGCTACGCATATTCTTCGAACGGAGGTGCCACCCCCTTCAAGTTACAAATAAACTTTGATATTCCTATATTTGAAGGTCAAATAGATGCAAATGTTGTATACAAGTGGTTGAATCTACTAGAAGGGTATTTTTTTGTTCATAAATTTTCGAATAGAGAAAATATTACTTTTGCGCTCCTCAAAGCCATCCCCCGTGTCAAAGATTGGTGGGAAACTTTCTGTGAGAAAAAGGAAACAGAGGAAACCTCATTATTTTTATTCCTAGCCACCTGGGAATCCTCCAAGGATGCTATTAAGGAAAATTACTACCCTGTTGGAAGTTATGAAGACCTGTATACCAAATGGACCACACTGCGGCAAGAAAGAGACCAAGTAGTGCCAGATTTCACAAATATATTCCATACATTGTGCACCAAGTTGGGTATCAATGATTCAGAGTGATATCTGGTGCTCAACTATCACAATGCTCTGCATAGATACATCCAGACCGAAATGAAATTTTTGGACATCTCATCCTTGGGCGCAGCCTACCAATATGCCGTCAAAATCAAGTAGAAGCTCAAACAAAAGACGTGGCAATTTGGGCCTGGGAACCCCTCACAACAAAATCCAGGAAAGGGTGGCCCCAACCTACCAAACAAAGGACAAAGAAATGATGGATAGTATCAAGACAACCAGTAAAAGTTGCAAGCAAAGAAGTACACTGGAAAGACAAATAAAGATACCGGGAAGTGGTGTGACTTCCATAAGAGCCCTTGGCATAACACTGTTGACTTCCGCTCAAAGAAGTCGTTGGTGGCTGAAGTGAAAGACTATGAATCATATGCAGATTCTGGCTCTGAGACAAAACCAGAAAGGGGAAGACAAATCATTCACACCGAACCCAGTGCCACCGTTGCTACCACCAAGCTCCAACCTAGTGAACTAGATGAGATAGAAGAAGGAGAGTGTCTCTTCCATTAACAGATGTGGGTAAAAGGCACCCCACTACACTTCATCATTGATAGCGGTAGCCAGAAGAACCTCATCTTAGCAGAGGTCATCAAGCGGCTGGCCCTACCAACAATGCCGCACCCACAACCCTACACTATTGGATGGATCTGCCAAGGAAGCGATCTCTGCATCAGCCAATAGTCTCGACTATCATACCACATCCATTCCTTCAAAGATGAGGTATTGTGTGATGTTTCTCCTCTCAATGTTTGCGAGGTTCTTTTCGGCCAACCTTATTTATGGAAATGTCATGTTGTATATGAGTCTAGGCCTTGTAGTGTTATTATTACTTTGAATAAGAAATTGTATAGGATACCCAACGCAGTCCCACCTAGTTCTATTTCCTTGATCTCTACTAAGCAATGCAGGAAGGTCATCTCTCAGTCAGGGAATTTTTTCTTCTTCGTGATTCTCTCTTAGAATAAACAAAAGATCGCAGCCACATCTAGGGTCTTTGTGGTTGACCTCTCCACATAGTAGAATCAAGTAGATAAGGTTGTGGAACAATATTCAGATATCTTCTCCTCACCTACAGGGGTACCTCTTCACTGCCAGGTCAAGCACCTCATCGATCTGACCTCTAGCGCACCACTACCCAATGGGATAGTCTATCATCACTCTTTGTTAGAGAATAAGGAGATCAAGTGATAGATCCAAGAACTACTCCACAAGGGGCACATCTGCCCCAGCTCATCACCTTGCGAGAGCCCAATCATGTTGGTACAGAAGAAATATGGAACTTGGTGACTCTATATTGATTATCAGGCTCCGAATAAAATCATTGTCAGAAACCGGTACCTAATTCCCCAAATCAATGACCTCCTTGATCAAATCACAGGGGCCAAATACTTCAGTAAGGTTGATCTGAAGTCTAGCTACCACCAGGTCCCGATAGAACAAACAAATGTATGGAAGACTGCCTTCAAGTCAAAGGAAGGACTTTTTAAATGGTTGGTCATGCCCTTTCGTTTGACAAATGCTCCAACCACTTTCATGAGGATGATGGACGATATCCTGTGACCATTCACCAATACTTTTGTAGTGGTGTATCTGGATGAAATTCTAATTTACAGCAAGACTTGGGCTGAACACTTGCAGCATATTCAACAGGTTCTGCACACCCTGCGGAAACACAAGCTATACGCCAACCTGGAAAAATGATCCTTCGTCATGGACAGGGTCCATTACCTGGGCTACATCATTGATCATCATTGCGTACATGTGGATCCAACCAAGATCCAAGTCATCCATGACTGGCCATCCCCAACAACACTCAGTGAGCTTTGGAGCTTCTTGGGACTTGCTAGTTTCTACTGTAGGTTCGTGTTGGATTTCTCCCATATTTCATGAGCCCTCAGCAAGATAAAAAGGGGTGGTGGTAAGGAGAAATTTGCGTGGGGTCGGTCCCAACAATAAGCATTCAATGATTTAAAGCAGCACTTGTGCTCAACCCCAGTACTTTCACTACCAGACCTGCAGCATCCCTTTGAGATCGAGACAGATGCTTCAGACTATGTTGTGGGCATCGTTCTCACTCAGCACGGCCACCCCGTGGCCTATCATAGTGAGACACTATCAGATACTGTTTGTAAGTACCCTACTAATGACAAATAAATGTACTCCATTGTGCAAGCATGCTGCCAGTGGAGACATTACATTCTTGGGAAGGAGATGGTCATCCACACTGATCATAAGCCACTGCAGTTCATTCAGACACAAGGAAAACTATAGAATGACTTCCATCAAAAGTGGTCCACATACTTCCATCAATTCCACCTCAACATCAAGTATAAAATATGAAGCACCAATCACGTCGTTGATTGCCTCAGCAGACTGCTAGTCGCGGCACTCACCATAGTGCTAGAATCTTGCGGCCACGAGACATCTAGATGGCCCCAACTCTATGAGATAGACCCTGACTTCGCCACCACCTACCAAATGTTGGGTGCAAATGTAGTTGTCGATAATTTCCATCTTCAATATGTGTTTTTGTGTCGTCTGGGCCATATCTGGGTTCCATCAAGTGAGCGAGCGAAGATGATCTGGGAAGCCCACTACAGTCGGGTGGCAGAACACTTCGGCATCGAAAAGGTAGTGGCGATGCTATAGAAACATTTCTACTGGTCGAAACTTTGAAAGGAGGTCAGAAAGTATATTAGGTCATGCATAGCTTGTGCTATTGCCAAACCGAACACTAAGAAACAGGGCCTGTACACCCCTCTTCCTACCCCTGATAGGCCATGGGAATCCATCTCAATGGACTACATGTCGGGCCTCCCATACACCAAGAAGGGAAATGACTATGTTTTTGTGGTTGTTGATCGCTTTTCTAAGATGGTGATTCTGGTTGCCTGCAAGAAGAGCATCACAGCAGAGGCCACTACCAAGCTCTTCTTTGAACGAGTCTGGGTACATTTTGGAATAACACAAACCATTGTCTCAGATCAGGATAGTCGATTTCTCAGCACATTCTAGTCGATCCTCTGGTCACTACTGGACACCAAGCTCACCAAATCCACGGCCTTCCACCCCCAGACAGATGGCCAAACCGAGGTTGTAAATCAAATGATTGTGCATATCCTTCGCATGTATAATTCAAAGAACCATCACACATGGGATGAGAGCCTTCCTATGTCCATCATAGCTACAACTGAGCCTTTCATATCTCAATCAGTGATCTAGATGGATATCTATGGCCACCCACCTTGTCCAACTAGCTCAAAACAATTTTCTGACATTTTTGGCAATTTACTATTTTTAGTAGTTTTTACTTTTGGGGCCATTTTGAGGGCCTAAATGAAGGTTTTCCGGTATCAAGCTCCTCAATTATAGCCAAATGCATGATTGAGCCCCCAAAATGAATATCCTCGGTGATACCTTTCCAACGGGCTATCACATGCCTAAAACGGAGATTGTATGCAAAAGTTACGACCCCGGGAAGTTGATGTACTAGCTTACCCAAACGGGGCCCACATGACTTTTGGCATTTCATCTCCTAGGATTAGGTTTTTGGATGTCTAGGGATTTCGGAATTATTTCTTATTTTAAAAAGGCCTTTAGAGCCTCATTGTAACCTTCTTCTTGCGAATGTGTGTTGTCGTCACATCTCTTCTCAGAGATAAGCTGCCATCATTCCAGCAAGCTTGCTTCTGCTGCATTTTAAAGTTTCAGCTTATTTTGTTATTGAATAGAAAACCAGTTTTACTGTATCTCTGTTATTTTTTCTTAAGCACCTGTTAATAATCTGTATTCATTTTGTTCTACTCATAAAATCCATATCAGTGGTATCAGAGCGGTCTGCTCCTTGTCGTCTTAATGCATGTCCCCAAAGAGGTCGAAGTACAAAGAGTTGGGTCTCGAGCTTGTTCCTCTTGAGGACAAAAGCTCTCACACACCCAAGCGACCTCCCATGGAAGGAGAAAATAAAGATGATGGGATAGGAGATCCTTTCAAACTATTGATTGAGGAATCCCTCACGCAACAGAGGAATGAGATGATGGATAGTTTCGTGCAAATCCTTCGACGACTACAAACAGGCGATGCATCTTCTTCAAACGGAGGCGTCGCCCCCTTCAAGGTACAAATAAACTTTCATATTCCTATATTTGAAGGTCAGATAGACACAGATGTTGTAGACAAGTGGTTGAATCTACTAGAAGGGTATTTTTCTGTTCATAAATTTTCGAATAGAGAAAATATTACTTTTCCGCTCCTCAAAGCCATTCCCCATGTGAAAAAATGGTGGGAACTTTCTGTGAGCAAAAGGAAATAGAGGAAGCCTCATTATTTTCAGTCACATCCACCTGGGAATCCTTCAGGGATGATATTAAGGAACAATACTACCCTGTTGAAAGTTATGATGACCTATATACCAAATGGACCACACTGTGGCAAGAAAGAGACCAAGCAGTGCCAGATTTCACAAATATCTTCCATACCTTGTGCACCAAGTTAGGTATCAAAGATTCAGAGTGACATCTAGTGCTCAAGTATCAGAGTGCTTTTCATAGATACATCCAGACTGAAATGGAATTTCTAGACATCTCATTCTTGGGCACAGCCTATCGATATTCCATCAAAATCGAGAAGAAGCTCAAACAAAAGACGCGACAATTTGGGCCTGGGAACCCCTCACAACAAAATCTAGGAAAGGGTGGCCCCAACCCACCGAACAAAGGATAGAGAAAAGATGGACAGTATCAAGACAACCAGTACAAGCCACAAGCAAAGAAGGACACCGGAAAGACAAAGAAAGATACCGGGAAGTGGTGCGACTTCCAAAAGAGCCCTTGGCATAACACTGCTGACTTTTTCTCAAAGCAGTCGCTAGTGGCTGAAGTGAAAGCCTCTGAATTAGATGCAGATTCTGACTCCGAGACAAAACCAGAAAGGGGAAGATGGATCATTGACGCAGAACCCAGTGCCACTGTTGCTACCACAAAGATCCAGCCTGTTGAACCAGACAAGCCAGAAGAAGGAGAGTGCCTCTTCCATTCACAGATCTGGGTAAAAGGAACCCTGCTGCACTTCATCATTGACAGTGGTAGCCAGAAGAACCTCATCTCAGCAGAGGTCATCAAGCAGCTAGCCCTGCCAACAATGCCGCACCCAAAACTCTACACCATTGGATGGCTCTGCCAAGGAAGCGATCTATGCGTCAGCCAACAGTGTCGACTGTCATATGGCATCAAGCCCTTCAAAGATGAGGTATTGTGTGATGTTTCTCCTCTTGAATTTTGTGATGCTCTTTTGGGCCAACCTTATTTATGGAAACATCATGATGTATATGAGTCTAGACCTCGTAGTGTTATTATTACTTTGAACAGGAAATTGTACAGGATACTCGAGGCAGTCCCACCTAATGCTATTTCCTTGATATCTGCTAAGCAATGCAGGAAGGTCATCTCTCAGATGGGGAAGTTTGTCTTCTTCGTGATTCGCTCTCAGAATAAGTGAAATATTGTAGCCACATCCAGGGTCTCTGCAGCCAACTTCTCCACACAGCAGAAGCAAGTAGATAAGGTCGTGGAACAATACTCGGATATCTTCTCCTCACCTATAGGGGTACCTCTGCACTGTCAGTTCAAGCACCCCATCGATCTGACCCCCGGTGCACCACTACCTAATGGGCTAGTCTATCGTCGCTCTTTGTTAGAGAATGAGGAGATCAAGAGACAGATCCAAGAACTGCTCCACAAGGGGCACATACACCCTAGCTCATCACCTTGTGGGAGCCCAATCGTGCTGGTACAGAAGAAAGATGGAACCTGGCGACTCTGTATTGATTATCGGGCTCTGAATAAAATCACTGTCAGAAACCGATACCTGATTCCCTGAATCGAAGACCTCCTTGATCAACTCACGGGGGCCAAATACTTCAGTAAGATCGATCTGAAGTTTGGCTACCACCAAGTCCCAATACAACAGACAGATGTATGGAAGACCGCCTTCAAGTCAAAGGAAGGACTTTTTGAATGGTTGGTCATGCCCTTTGGTTTGACAAATGCTCCAGCCACTTTAATGACGATGATGGACGATATCCTATGACCATTCACCAATACTTTTGTAGTGGTGTATCTGGATGACATTCTAATTTATAGCAAGACCTGGGATGAACACTTGTAGCATATTCAGCAGGTTCTGCACACCCTACGGTAGCACAAGCTATACGCCAACCTGGAAAAATGCTCCTTTGGCATGGACAAGGTCCATTACCTGGGCTACATCATTGATCAACATGGCATACATGTGGATCCAGCCAAGATCCAAGTCATCTGTGATTGGCTAGACCCAACAACACTCACTGAGCTTCGAAGCTTCTTGGGACTTGCCAATTTCTAGCGCAGATTCATGTTGGGTTTCTCCCATATTGCATGGGCCCTCAGCCAAATAAACAGGGGTGGTGGTAAGGCGAAATTTACGTGGGGTCGGTCCCAACAACAAGAATTCGATGATTTGAAGCAGCGCTTGTGCTCAGCCCCAGTACTTTCACTACCATACCTGCAGCATCCCTTTGAGATCGAGACAGATGCTTCAGACTATGTCGTGGGAGCCGTTCTCACTCAGCACGGCCACCCCGTGGCCTATCATAGTGAGACACTATCAGATATTATCCGTAAGTACCCTACTTACGACAAAGAAATGTACTCCATTGTGCAAGCATGTCGCCAGTAGAGACATTATATTCTTGGGAAGGAGACAGTCATCCACACTAATCATAAGCCACTACAGTTCATGCAGACACAGGGAAAACTGCAAAATGACCACCATCAAAAGTGGTCCACATACTTGCAGCAATTCCACCTCAACATCAAGTATAAAATAGGAAGCGCCAATCGCGTCGCTAATTGCCTCAGCAGACTGCCAGTCGTTGCACTCACCACGGTGCTAGACTCTTGTGGCCATGAGACATCTGGATGGCCCCAACTCTATGAGATAGACCCTGACTTCGCCACCACCTACCAAATGTTGGGTGAAAATGCAGTTGTCGATAATTTCCATCTTCAGGATGGGTTGTTGTGTCGTCTGGGCCATATCTGTGTTCCATCAAGTGAGCGAGCGAAGCTGATCTAGGAATCCCACTACAGTCAGGTGGCAGGACACTTCGGCATCAAAAAGATAGTGGCAATGCTACAGAAACATTTCTACTGTCCAAAACTTCGACAGGAGGTTGGTAAGTATATCAGGTCCTGCACTGCCTACGCTATTGCCAAACCAACCACTAAGAAACATGGCTTGTACACCCCTCTTCCTACTCCTAACAGGCCATGGGAATCCATCTCAATGGACTACATGTCGGGCCTCCCATCCACCAAGCGGGGAAATGACTGTGTTTTTGTGGTTGTTGATCGCTTTTCTAAGATGGCGATTCTGGTTGCCTGCAAGAAGAGCATCACAGCAAAGACCACTGCCAAGATCTTCTTTGAACAAGTCTGGGTGCATTTTGGAATCCCACAAACCATTGTCTCGGATTGGGATAGTCGATTTCTCAGCACATTCTGGTCGAGCCTCTGGTCACTGCTAGACACCAAGCTCACCAAATCCACGGCCTTCCACCCCCATACAGATGGCCAAACAGAGGTTGTAAATCGAATGATTGTGCATATCCTTTGCATGTATAATTCAAAGAATCCTCACACATGGGATGAGATCCTTCCTTATGTCCAGCATAGCTAGAACCGAGCCCTGCATAGCTCAATCGTCCACAGCCCCTTTCAAGTGGGGTTGGGATTCCAACCATTGGGTCCCATAGATGTTGCACTTCCCCTTGCAGTCACCTCGACCGACTCATATCCTTCTCCAACTGAAGCTGACAAAGCCACCTGATTCATTGATTGGATCCAGCACATCTGCCAACAAGTTCAAGATATCCTACAGAAGTCCAATGACAAGTACAAACAACGCCATGATCAACATCGGGTGCCACATAAGCTTCAGGTGGACGACAAAGTTTGGTTGCAGTTGCAGAAAGAACACCTTATAGGACCCCATCAGAAGCTTCACCCACTCCATTATGGACCATACACTATCACCAAATCCATGGGGGATAATTATTTTGAGCTCAACATTCCTCCTTTCCTTGGCCTGCACCCAGTTTTCAACGTGGATTTGCTTCACCCTTATTTCCCACCATTATTGGACACCTCAGAAGTAGCAAAACAGCTGACACCAACAGATCTCAACCCCGACTACATACAACAGGAATTAAATGATCAGATTGTGGATAGACAGATCAAGGTAACTCGACAACAAAGCATCCATCTTTATCAAGTCATCAAAGCAGGGCAACTCCTGCACCAAGGCAAGTGGCTCACCCGGGCCAAATTCAGCAGAAATTTCCTCATCTAATGGGGGACCTCAATGCAATGGAGACCATTTATTCCTAAGGAGGGAGGATTGATCCAAATGGATATCAGTGGCCACCCACCTTTTCCAACTGGCTCAAAACAGTTTTTTGACATTTTTGGCAATTTACTATTTTTAGTAGTTTTTACTTCCAGGACCATTTTGAGGGCCTAAATGAAGGTTTTTCAGTATCGATCTCCTCAATGATATTTGAATGCATAATTAAGGCCCCAAAATGAATCTCCTCAATGATACCTTTCCAACATCCTATCACACATCTAAAATGGAGATCGTATGCAAAAGTTACGACCCCGGGAAGTTGATGTACTAGCTCACCCAAACGGGGCCCACATGACTTTTGGTGCTTCATCTCCTAGGGTTAGGTTTGGATTTCTAGGGTTTTTTGCATTCTTTATTATTGTAAAAAGGCCTTCAGAGCCTCATTGTAACCTTCTTCTTGTGAATGCACACAACTATCACATATCTTCTCAGAGATAAGCCGCCACCATTCCAGCAAGCTTGTTTTTGTTGCATTTTACAGTTTCAGCTTATTTCGTTATTGAATAGAAAACCAGATTTATTGTATCTCTGTTATTTTGTGTTAAGCAGTTGTTAATAATCTGTATTCATTTCGTTCTACTCATAAAATATGGATCACTTACTTGGTCCCCTATCATTCAAGTGTTTTGGAAATCCTTCTTCATAAGAGATATGTATCATTCAGTGTTAAATTATTACCATTGATATTTTAAGTATAAAGCATAGACCCTAGCAAGTGATCTATGTGCCAACATTTTATAAGCTTTTTCAATAATCTCCTCGCATACATATGTTAATCTTGCAATTTCCTAATCCTTTTTTGTAGTTTCTTGCATTTTTTCTTGCATGTTAATCTTGCAATTTTTATCTTGGTATTTTCATTACCGAGGACTTCTAAATTTTCATTAAAATCTATTAAGGTTAAATAAAATTTCTCTTCAAGAAAAGTGATTAGTTGGTTATGCTCAAATGAAAAAAACAAATCTCTCACCTTTTTATCATCTTATTTCTTCCATTGTTACTTCACCTTGAGAAATCAACAACTGTCTCATCAAAAATTTAACTGAATTTGTGGCCACAATGTGTGTTAAAATCCTCTTTTGTAGCCTATTCGAACCATATCTCTTTATCCTCTTTGAAATATGCTCAATAACATAGCTACTGTCTTCATGTATCACAAGTGTCTTTTCATCAACAAGGTTGTTGATTTCTTATTTTCCTCTAACAATTGGAACCCCTAACAGGGTGGCAGGATCTTGCTTGGGCTAAGGTATTTTCCATTGCAGCCCTAGAAATATTTGATTCTAGTTCCTAATCTATTGAGGAGATATCCTCCTACTCCTTCTTCACACTATGCTACTTCTTATGCAATAGTTGATATAAGCTCTGTAGCATCCATGGATTCTTCACCTACTAGTGTTGGAACATGTTCTAAAGCATGTGATGAGTATTCGATACATGGTTTTGATGCTACATTTTCTTCAGGATGGATAATGAACATGTCCCATGTGACATATGGTTGTATTCTTCATAATTCATCGAAAACAAATAGCTTAATCAACCCATGGTGTGCTACAACTGCTTATGCTCTCAATTGG